>CM076575.1:514177513-514434777 GCA_034641835.2 Pinus albicaulis | reverse complement strand
AAAAACACATTAAAAAATCCTTGGGGAGTGGAGGATGGATGCTGTGGAGGCTCGTGGAGAATGAAGAGCAGGGGCGAAATGGTGAATGCAGTAAAAAAAAAGGTGAAAAACAATGTCGAGAGGTGAAATGGTGGTCTGATGAAGGTTTTGAGTGGAAGAGAATCTGGACCGTTGGATTAGACCTGACCATGGAGATCAGCGGCTGATGTTGCATGATGGGGCTACTTGGAGGATGAGTGAAAGAATAATGGATAAACGTGGAATTATATCGGGGCCGTTGGATTAAACAGATGAACGACGGAGATTGTTTATCGAGGTGATTGGGGAGAAAAGGCGGATGGGAGATGAGCGGGGTGAGAACAAATCCAGGCCATTGGATCATTTTGATCAACGGCTAAGATCAATCTTTGAAAAATCAACGTGAGAAGTGGTAAGAAGAAAAATACTGGTGGTATTTGCGTGGGTCCGAGGGCGGTTTATGGTTTTTCCCAAATTCACGCAATACCATTCAGCATGCGCCACGTATTGAGGCAAAACTGCTTATATCGCGCGGCTTCAGAGCATTAACGCTCGGACACTAAAGTCGCGCGATACGTCAGTGGATTGTCGGATGTGGGATGGCTAGATCGAACGGTGGAGGTGCGACTGCGAAATGGGAAAGTGCAAGGGGTGAAAAGTGAATATCAAGTTCAATCACGGTAAAATCGAGATCGTACTTGGACGATCGGGTGCACGGATCGGTGGCATTATTTGTTGGGCTATCGGGCTCGATACGGACCGTTAGATCATGCAAATGAACGACTTGGATTGAAATATTGGGCACCGTGTTATTTGAAAGGAGGAGAGGGGCATGCGATGGAAGGGCGCACTAGGACCGTTGATCCTAGGAGATCAACGGTTCAAATCTTACCTAGACCAAAAACGTCGGAAACTATGGAACCAAAGGGAAAAAGTTAAATCCGAGTTTCTTCTGTCTTACTATATGCACACGGTCCATGTGTTTGTTCCATGGGGATGTGAGCTGAAGGAGCCCTCGGCGGCCTAAAACTTCAATGGAAGCGGAAAAAGTATTTGTATTTCAGGGACTGGCCATTTTCAAAGGATTTTCGACCCTTTTTAGCACTTGGTTGCGTCTTGAGGGGTCACATGAGCGGAGACTACGAGAATATCGCCCTCTCGGGCCTAATCTTGATATAGTGTAACTTGGGTGTTTTTAGGCCAAATTTAGTGCTTTTTAGGCCAAACGAAGGGTTTCGGTAAAGGGGAAAAGGGATTTTTAAACCTGACAGAGGGTAATATGAGGCTTTAAAAGGATTTTAGGTTGAAATGGAGGGTTAGTGAGGGGATTTCATGGGATTTGAAAGGGAGAAAAAGTGATGAAAAATGGAGATTTTGTGAGGGGGACATAGGGAAAATGGAGGCCTTTTTCTGACTGATTTCTTCTATGATGAGGATTTTTTTATTGACACAGCATTCAGGATTGTTTCAGAGGAAAAAATATATTAAGGATTCAATAATGGAAATTTTTCAATGTAAATGTTCCTCTTGAAGACTTAGAAACCATTTAGCCACCTGTTTTATATGCCAAAATTTTATAGGTGGCTAACAGTATCTTCGGTGAATTATACTGTTAATATGTTTGATGGGTTTTTCTTTTCCTGACACTTGGTTAGGAAAATATATGTCAACTGCTATGAATTCTGCATTGAACTAGCTACCAAGGCTCTGAACCATTTCTTTACTTCTCGTGAGAAACTCTGAGCAAGGATTCTCATCTTGGCATCATCATTGTCTAATTATTCTAAATCTATGAAATATGTGATTTTATCAATGTGATGTATCATTCTAACATCAGTGGTTCCATCAAAGAGAGGAAGCCTTTGTCCATAGTTCTGAGGTAAATCAGTGATTTTTCCCCACAGAACCAATGGAGAAAATCTACCTATGGTTGTTCTAGGAGGTAAGCTTGTAAACACAACAAGAAGTGCTGGTATAAGAGGTGTTTTTGTAGGTGGGAGAGTATTTTATGAGAAGCAGTAGTATGGATGGATGAAAATGAAAGAGGATCAGTGGAAAAGAGCTCTTGCTAATATTGTATGGAAGACTTCTCGAAGGTATATTGGATATGGTTTGCTAGTTTTTAAAGCTTATCAAATTGACTCCAAACCTTCCTATCAAAATCTAACTCTAAATTGAATTCTACGGAGGATAAACTAGTTTCAGGCCTCAAATAATCAAATACAAATTTAGATAGAGATATTACTTCAAACAACCTTAAACGATCAAATACAATTTCAGACAAGGATGTTTTTTATTTGGATCTAAACAGTGATAACTCATATTTCATATCGAAAGGAATATCTTCAGGCGAAAAAATTCGGTAGGCAAAGATGTAGACCTTACCAAACTAGATGAACTCAATTTAATGTTTGAATGTCGCAGTATTTGTTTTTTGATGAGTCTCTCTGGATCTTCAACAAGAGAAGTTGGATGTGGATCAAGATTCAATCATGTGTGCCTTTTAGGAGCCAATGTATTCTTGCTTCTACACTTTGGCTCTCTGCAACTTTAATAAACCTTCACAGAAACTAGGGCCTATCACCCACAAGCCTAGAATTTGATGAAAAAGTAATAATACACCCAAGGAATATATTTCACTTCGCTCCCCGAAGTAGCGTAAAATGTTATTGGCTCTCCATGTGTCAAAGATTTGAGAAAGGAATGTCTAGTGGCTCCAGGCAAGCTTTTAGTTTGATGACAACCCTGCCAAAACGAGAGAGACTCTCTCTGAAATCACGACCAAAGGGTTTGAATGGATGAAGAGAGGGTTTTAGGCTAATCAGGTTAGCTCTAGGGTTTTGAAAGTTTGATGGTTTTTCTGTTGGATCAGGGATGAAAACCAGGTAGCTAGGTCAAATTATCAAAGGGTTACAACCTCAAATATATGAAGGAGTGAGATAGCAATGCTTTAGTGATGGGATTAGGGTTTTGTCGATGTAGTGTAGGGTTTGAAAATAAAGGAGGATCTTAATGAGCATGTGTCATGAATTCATTAAAACAGAAGGAAGAAAACATAAAATGATATTCCCAAAAAAAACGGAGCTTTACAAAGAATTCTGCTTATCAAAATTTTAGGAAGATCACTGAAGAAAGAAATGCATGGAAAGATAACATGTATATCATTTATAAAATACTATAATAGAGAAAATACAACATCAAAAACTCACTACACATGATTTCATAGATAATAATTGCAATTGATCCTTTGATTTTCTGAATAAAAGTTGAATCACAAGCTACAATAGTCTCACCCTATGATGTCCAACCATAAAAATGACTAAGAAATGAATATGTATAGACAAAAAACCATTTCTCCTCTCTCATGGATTGAATCATAGAGTGGAGGAATAGTTCACATAATTCCCTCACATAAAACCTAAAGACTAGGGAGGTTAATAAAACACTCCTCAAGATATAGAAATTGATACATTTGACCATAAATGACATTTACAAGCATGTATCCACTTCGGTTTTACTCTAACCAGCATAATTACACATGATTACATCATCATAAATAAAAAATGACAAATTACATAAGGCAGAGCTGAGTTTGACGGATCAACTAGAGAAAATTAATTTCAGGCAAAAAGACAGCGAAATATCAACTAAATGCTGCGTGCCATGAGAAAACGTAGCGAATTTGGGTGAATGCAATAGACTTTTGGAGGCCTTCTCGAGGTCCAAATCCTAATCTGAAATATGCTAGAGAAAGCTCTTCCTATATGCTACATGATAGAATCCTCAAGAACTGAAAAATACTACTCCTAGCCCTCCAAAAATTCATTTCTCACATATGTACTCCAAAAACACAGCCAACTTTTCAAGAATGGGGCAAAAAGGTGTTTTTTGAGTGGTTTTTTGACATATTGACCCACCAAAAAGTGCTAACATGGATGTCCCAGGGGCTAAAGTTGATGTAGAGTCCATTAGAAACAAAAATATATAAACTATTTAGCCTTTGGAGGCCCCCATCAAAAGCATAACATGATGCACGATGTGTTTTTGGCCTAGGGACTGTGAAGAAATTGCCAAAATCTCAAAAATCTTCAAAATTTTCCAAAATTTCTTCAAATTTGCTCAAAATTGCTCTAGAATTGCTCCATGAAGCCTTGAGATGGAATAATATGCTATGAGGAAAGCATTAGTGATCTGAAAATGAAAGTATTTGAAAATGTTGTGCAAATTATCCATTTCCATTTAATTAAGTGTGCAAAGTGTTTGTCGTATGCCTGGAGATCGCAAAGATTGTTTTTGGTAACTATTTATGAGTTTATGTGTAAGGTAATTTTAATTAAAATTATTGTTTAACATCTTGAATCGAAATACACGAGCGGGGAACTCTTCACCATAACAACATAGCAACATGATGAGGTAGTTCACCCCTCCTGGGCTACATCTGTCGCGTCCAAGGCTCCCAATGGGCATGTCCTTGCTCTATTAAGTCGCTCAAATTGGTTTTATAGTGAGAAAAAAGCCTAAAAAGGCTGAAAAAACTGTGAAAATGAATTCATAAGACATAAATAAGCTAAAAATGACTTTTTTTTCACCTCAAACAATGAAGTACAACCCAATGACTCAATTTAGTCATGGCCTTTTGATGGTTCCTGTTGTGTGCATAGTTAAATAGTCTTGCTTAATAGACAGACAGTCTCACTGATACTGAAATTATCTAGAACAACGTATGAAATAGTATCTTTCTCTAAGCATATATGATCTACGAAAATCCTTATAGAGGTGTAAAAGACTTCATAGTATGTCCAACGCTTGTTTGAAGTCGTTGTCCCTCTGTGGCAGCAGAAGGAGTTTTCCTCGTTAACTGCCGATCAAAAACAAGAAAAATATTACATAGCACACAGCCAAGAAATCATCATAAACCATGCTTATCATAGTGATCAAGGAATCTATGAAATAAACCATTGCGAAAGCTTATTGAGAAAAATGAGTATATTTGTAATGAATTTCAAAGAAAAGGAAAACCTTACAACTTTGAGCCTTGATGTTGCACGAGCCTTCACGAAATTACGAAACGAGGAATCTCCTTTACTTTGATAAACTCTGCCTCCTCCAACCAAGACAAATAGAGGTATGTAATCTCTCCTCACAAAAGTCTTAGTCAATTGAGTCTAAATCTCAGTAGCACTTAACCTTAAATATTCTCAAGCTTGAACTCCCTTTGAGGCTACCCAATTCCTCTTTTTATAGTGGAAAAGAGGAGGTTTTCTGTTCTAACTATGAAGGGATAGAATCTTCCTTCAAAGGGATAAGCTCCTCACATCAAGGGGTTAGATCCATAAGGTAAGGGTTACATGCACCTCACAAGAGCGGTTCTATCAACATGAAGATATTTTCACAGAAGCCAGATTCAAGCCTTGTGAGCTTTTGGGTATTTACTTAGCCTTTTTTATCTTACGAAGTCCTTTGTTAACACAGATAAAGTGTGTTCAGGTACGCAAGAGAGCTGAACATTAGGTGCGGGACCACAGGAAATATAGAGAGAAAGTGCGACACCAAAGTTTAGGAGATTTTTAGGAACTTTTCTCCGATTTTCAAGGCTTGACATGAGGAACTGATATGTCAGACTTGCAAAGGGAGAAGTATGAGTAATAATGAGCTCATACACGTATCAGAATTTCAGGATGACAATTTTCAGTGTAACAAATTGCCCCCTAAAGTGAAAAGTTTGGAATAGATGATGCTAAAGTCTATCATATATGAAGTGTGCAGTACTTTATCATTTCAAGGATCATCCTGTGGACACCCCAGTCGGAACCTGTAAAAACATTCAATGCAAAATATATATATATATCATCGCTGAGGTAGGCATTCCCATACTCAGATCAAAACTAACTAGAAACTATTCAAACTGTTCTGATACAGGAATGATTTTGAGTACATCACAGTATAGACATGTATAGACATAGTATGGACGCATCCATCTGTTTATAAATAGTCCACTGTATAAATGATAACAAAATTCCTCGCAGCCTGGATGGTAGAAACTAGATCCAGAGTCTTGATTTCCGCATTTCGAACTAGTACGATTCTATCCATGTGAATGAATGTGTCGAAGTCGAACATGGTAGAAACCACTTGATTACTAGTCAATGATGTAAACTGTTAACAAGTGTGAGAGTAACCACCAGTAATGTCAATGGCTCTCAAAGTACCAAGTACAATCCATGAAATATGAATGAATGAGCTAAAGTCGAACATGTCACGGAATCATTCGATCAAAGGTCAATGACGCAACCTGTCGTCGAAAGCGAGAAACCTGCCATTCAGGCATGCAGATTTCAAGGTACTGACAATTTCTGGATCAAATTCCTAGATAATGAGCTGTCGTCGATAGAAAGTCATCTGTCGTAGACAAGTCTACGACACGAAATTATAGATCAAGTTTTGAAAATATATTGGCAAGGACTGACTCAGGGATGGTCAAAATGGATGACAGATATTTTGCAGATGAATGGTTTATTTGAACTGTCCTCTTGAACACATAACGACACTACAGATGGCTTGGTGACAATTGACCCAAAGCTAATACCCAGAAACCGGATTAAGACTTTCAAATGAGGTTTGATTAACTATTAGGTAAAGGATTTCCCAACCCATGTGAATGAAAGTGTCGTGTTCAAGAGTGGTTAACTGGATTTTCGAAAATTCAAAATACAACAAACAAGTCATTTTTCTCTCTTTTCCCCCACCATTTCTGGCAAGTACCTCTTTATTTTTGACAAGCTTGAGGAGGATAACATTTGCTTGTTTATAAGCTCATCCTTCGGATTAGTCCAACTTAGTTTAAAATTCGAATTCTAAGAAGGAGTGGTCTGTTCTTGTTTAAAATTGAACAGGTCCTTTACTGTTAAATTTTAACAAGTCCAGTATAGGAGAAACTCGGTGTTTTTCAATTTTAGGGAGTCAGAAGAAAAAACTTAAGAAAACTCCATGGGTGTACTTTTTCGTAAGTTTAGTCTCTCGAGCCCGAAAAAGGATAAAATAATGCGGGAGAGAACTCTATTGACCGTAATTTAGTCAACGTATACCTTTTTCGTAAATAGTCCATTTCAGTCCGTAAAAGGGGTAAACTTATACTGAAGGGACGATTATTCATTTACTTTAACGAGTTCAAATAATCAAGTGCTCGACAATCTTTTCACGTTTAGAGAGTCTGAAAAGGGCTTTAAAAGAGAACTCTAATGCTTCGCTTTTTCGTAAATTTTTTGAAAGAGTCCGAAAAAGTGACAAAAGTATGCTCTTTTGTTGAAAAATGATCATTTCTCCTGAAAAATCCAATTTCTGCACAAAAACTTGAAACATTACACATAACTGTTTAAGATAAGTAAAAATGCTTTCAAAATACCCTTTTTAAAGTGAAAAATAAACAAATTAAAAATTCATCTATTCGAAAAAACTTATAAAAAGGACTTTTTCAACTTCATTTTTACCGTTCAAGTTCAGAGTGAAAAGTAGAAGCTTTTGGGTAAAAAAGTTCCTATGAAGATTCTGGAAAATCCGTCCGACGAAATCGAGAATCGTCAATCCCAGGTAATCCACGACCTCTTAATCTTGCATTTCATCCGTTTACAATTCATTTTTAGGCTTTAGATTTTATTTTTAAGGGAGAAACATAGTTTAAGAAATCACCCACAGAGGTCCGCAGGTGCCACACATGGGACCTGTGGACCCTGACTTTTTCCTATCTAGAAAAAAGTCATGGGTTCGCACTTTTCCTACAGAGCGCGTGCATTCCTACGCACTGTGTACAAAGGGAAAGTGTGGTCCCCGCGTTTTTAAATTTCAAAATCCAATTTTTCTTTTGGCGCCCAAAAATTTTCAAATTAGATTGTCCTAACATATCTTTTTATGCATTGTAGGATTAGCAAGATGTTGATTTGGAGAGAACGTGAGCATGAGGATGTGGATGACGTCGCAATGCTCCATTTTCCCACATGCAGGCATTAAGAGCATGCAGTTTGTATAAATTCTGGGCCATCCAGGGCATGAGGGCACAAGTAGATCTCTTGGCATGGCTGGTAAATAGGTGGAACGTGCAGGACCAGTGTTTTATTATTGGTGGCCACCGACTCGAAATTGAGCTGGAGGATATTTATTTTCTGACTGGTTTTTCCAAGAGGGGCAAACAACTTTCCTTGTTTGGGACTACGCCAGGTGGCCAAACTGTCGCTAGTCTTCGACAAGAGTTCTGTAATGATGAGGCAGACCCTAGGGACAAACAGATTGATATAAAAACTATCATCCATCCCAAGCTGAAAGTTATTGCGTTTACTGTTACCAGACTGTGTGGGAGTGCAGCACTGTATGTAGCTACCGGTTCCCAGATGCGCATTGCTGTGGACTGTTTTCGAGGCACCATTTTCAACTGGTGCGAAGCTATGTTGGCCAATGTAAAAGGCCAACTAACTAGAGCGAAAAATGGCAAACTAAATAACTTTGGATATGGATCCATCATGGTCACTTTTTCTCTAGAGAGGATCCCCATGTTGGCTCCGCAGAGTATTCTTGTTGATGCTGGTCGACCTCGAGAACCTAGGATGGTTCGTTGGGTTGCATTGATGGCCCGTCACGGTATTGAGGGCGCTGAGATTGTTCGATTTCCTCCTTCATATTTTCGTTGGCTGGACCACCAAATTTTTGTCATAGAGGACTTTCCATACGCCGGGATAGATTTCCACAGTGACTGAGAGATGACTCTCCCAACAGGGGAACAGTGGGATGAATCAGGTAAAATCATTTCCAACAAATTCTAAGTTCTAATTTTTTTGTATTTTGATCGTCTTGAAAATTAATAACCAAAAGTTTTTAAATACAGATGTGGGCCCACGACGACTAGCCCATCTCCAGCCTTATGACAGAAGACAACCAGTTGCAGCCACACCAGCCCCAGTAGGCCAATCAGCAAAAATATTGTCTGATTTAGAGCATCATCTAGAGCGTCTGACTCTAGATATTCCAAAGACGGACATAGATGAGATTCCACTCAGATTGTAGAGATACGTGATTGATGTTCTAGGACCCTTTAGGAGGTTCCTGTGTAGGGTGGCCCAGGCAGTGGTTTCTTATCGTGATCACCATCAGTGATGGGATGATCATGTCGTAGACTCATATTTTTGACTTTTGTGTTATCATTTTGCCGATCATAAGGTGTTTCCAACCTATGATCGAAGATGATGTATATTTTTTGAAAACACTTCTATACTATGATATATCACTATTTACCGACTATCTGTGTACATATTATGAATGACGTTTGTTTCACTATTTTGATCATTGCAAATGTCGATTTATCATACTAGAAGCAACTGCGTCTGCTAACGTATTTAAATGTCTTGGAATATGTTGATATTCAATGTAATCAAATTCACGTTCCAAGAGACGAACTCTTAAAAATAACCGTAATAACACTGGATTTCTAATGGCATAAACCCTGTTAAGTTGTAATACAACAAGTTCAGAATCCAACCTAACAATCAAACTCCGAATTCCAAATGATATGGATTCAGATAATAACTCAATCACTGCACTATACTCTGCAATGTTATTCGTTGTTTGACCAAGGCTTACCCCATGCATGGATACTAACTCGTCATAGGGTGAATAGATAACCCAAGCTGCGGAAGAAATGTTCCGTGTACTACGACAAGCACCATCAGCAAAACCAATGTAGGTTTGAAGAGACGTTGACATCTGCAATATCAGGAGTAAAACTCAGATAAGCAGGAATAGTGATAAAAACACACTTCTAAACTAAGCACGCTTTTCTAATCTAAAACACCCTAGCAGTAAAGAAATATAATCTAATAAATCTCCATACCAAGTTAAGCATAGTATCGCTTCAGATAAAGTCCATTTTGGGGTTTATCTAAAGGGACACCGTCAAAATCTATTAGCTCATAGGCCCCTTTAGCTAGCTTTCACTTGACAATAAAAGGACCATGCCACATGGGCACGAATTTCCCAGCTCCTAGCTTATCATTGGCTTGATCATAAACTAAGACTAGGTCTCCTTCTGAAAAATTTCGAGGGGTAACACTTCTATCATACTGAGCTTTTATTCGTTTAACATGAGCCTCGTTTTCTATTGCAACATTTCGTCGATTCTCATCCAGCTGAGCTAAGTACAAGAAACGTTTCTCCTCCTCAGACGTAGCTGGGAGTAATTCTATGGCTAATTTCAGTGACGGAATTTCGCATTCAATCGGCAACACAGCTTCCAAACCGTAAACGAGTTGAAAGGGAGTGAAACCAGTTGATGTTTTTACCGAGGTTCGATATGCCCAAAGTGCTGAAAATAACATGGAATTCCAATTCGTCTTGTGAATACCAATAATGCGTTTGATCATGGTGACTAAAACTTTATTGATGGCTTCAACCAGACCATTGTCTTGTGGATAATACGGAGTGGAACTATCGTGACGCAGGCCAAGTTGATCTGTCAGTTCAGTCATCATGACATTTCGAAAATGACTTCCATGATCTGTAATAATGGCTTGAGGAACACCGAACCTAGCAATTATGTGATTAAATATGAAAGTTGCAGCAGTCTTGCCATCAGCCGAAAATGTAGGCATCGCCTCGGCCCACTTAGTAAAATAATCTACTGCTAAGATAATATATGCATGCCCCCCGGCCAAGTGAGGGTTACATGTAATAAAATCGATACCCCATTTTGCGAAAGGACCAACAACAATTATGGGATGAAGAGGAGCGGGTGGTGCACGCATCTTACGATCAAAAAGTTGACAATTGTGGCATTTCTGGACTGCATAAATACAATATTTGAATAATGATGACCAGAAATAACCAGCGTGCAATATCTTTTGGGCTGTGGCATACCCAGACATATGACCACCACCTGCTCCATAATGGTAGTCATTTAAGACCTTTTCAACTTCTTCATGAATAAGACAACGTCGGAAAACAGAATCCACTCCACGACGATAGAGTGTATCACCGATAATATTGTACTGTTGGGATTGGAAGCATATTTTCCATCACTGAGATCGTGAGATTTCAAGCCGAAAATATTGGGTTTGGAGATAAACAATAATATCTCCATACCATGGATCGAGAGTACTGATAAGAAACAGAGATTCGTCTGCAATGGGCTCTTCTACCATAGTTTCAGTATCAGTAGAGGGGAAATCACACATCAGTTCCGCAAATACCAAATATTTCTTTGCCTTGGATTTTTTAAACTCCAAGTCAAATTCCTGCAGGATGACTATCCATTTGGAATACTTGCCCCCTAGCAATTGTTTGGTTAAAATGTACATCATAGGATTGCAATCAGAAATTACTGTGGTTTTACGTAACAAGATGTAGTGTCTAAATCTTTGGACAACTTGAACAGCTTCCAATGCCAATTTCTCCACATGTGTGTATTGGATCTCGGTCGGATGCAGATTTCGACTAAGATAGTAAATCACATGTTCAGTGTTAGATTCGTCTTCCTAAACTAAAACCATACAAATAGTGGAATGAGAAGCAGTGAGGTACAAAATGTAATCCTGGTTGTAGTTGGGATGATGCAATAACGGTGCATGGGTCAACGCGTGTTTAAGTGCATCAAAATATCGATCAACGATCTCATCCCAAAAGAATGGAATGTTCTGTTTCAGCAACCGGGTAAAACCCTTTGTAAGCTCGGCATAGTTAGGAATGAATCGATGTAAAAAGTTTTCTTTCCCCTGCAAACTTTGGAGTTGGCACAAATTCGAAGGAGGAGGTAATTTAACAATAGCTTCGACCTTCGACGGATCGACGCGAATGCCTGCTTTCGAAACAATAAATCCCAGTAAGCGACCCGAATCTACACAAAAAACACATTTGTGTGGATTCATCCTAATTCGATAATGCTGACATCTCATAAAGATAGATCGTAAGTGAGTGATATGGTCAGCCCTGCGCGAGGAATGAGCAGGTAAATCATCGAGATACAGCTGCACAATGTGCTTAATGTCATGAAACGCATAATACATTGCCCTTTGAAAATTTGCTCCAGCATTCTTCAATCCAAAGGGTAACTTGCAATAAGCAAATGTCCCCCACAGACAAATAAAAGTTGTTTTTAGCTGATCAGCAGGGAGTATGTTTATTTGATTATACCCGGAAAAGCCATCCATAAAGGAAAACATTTCACTGCCGGCACAATCATCGATTATTTGATCGATATAGGGAGTTGGATAATTTTCTTTAGGACAAGCTCGATTAATATCCCTATAATCGATACATGTATCGTTCCTTGTTTTTTAGTCACAGGAACAATATTTGATACCCAATCCATTAAGGGAATTGGATAAATGAAACCTGCACGAAGTAATTTTTCAACTTCTGCTTTGATAGCAACAGCTTTTCTAGGATGCATTTGACGTAGATGTTGACGAATAGGTTTGGCATCCGGGTAAGGCTTAATTTCATGTACGATAATTGATGGATCAATTCCTGGAATTTCTTCATAGGACTAGGTAAACACATCACGAAATTCTTGAAATAGTGCTTTATAAGTTTGAATTTCATATTCAATACAGCAAGAACCTATATGAATGTTTTCAATTATTCCTGGTTTTATTGAAATGTCAATTGGAACCGTTCGAGAAATATTTTCCAAATTCAACTCAGAATTAGGATTTTGCAATGGATTATGGGATTCTTTGACATATTCAGCAGTAAAAATTGAAGCGAAATCATCTTCAAAATGATCTAGTTCAAGTAAAAATGAAGATCGGTGACGTAGATCTTCCCATGGTGAATCATCAACAGAAAAAAATTCACAAATCTGCTCATCAGTATGAACAAAATCAGGAAATGTCGTTGTGGTTGAACTGGATATAGAAGGTGATCCCTCATGGATCCCATTCATTGGATCAATTTCAATTGAAGAGGGGTCGGAAAGTGACTGTATAGCCTGGTATGCAATTTCAAATGGACTCAAAGGCATCATGCCATCAATTGAATCTAACTCGGAGTCAGAAGGTATGATCCAAGGATCATCAAACATAACAGTGTCTGACGAAATCATGTGAATAGCTGCAACAGAAGGCGATACGTTAGGAGGAGGAAAGGAAAAAGTTCCTAGTAAACCAGAATCTTTAATCAAACCTACTCCAACATCCTTATAAGGGATAGCCGCTTTACCAACGTGCTGGATTGTTTCTGTAGAGGCTGGGTCGAAGAAAAATAGGTTAACTGATATATTGTAATGATCCTTCCTTGATATGGAAATTTTATGAGTCGAAAGACTGAAGAAACAACAGTAGTCATAGCATAAGTCCAACTATGACCCAGGAGAAGGTTGTAATCCAGAGGGGCATCAACCACTTCCACATCTAGATTTACGATTTTACCTTCGACCCCTATGGGTAAATCCTGTAAAATACCAAAAGGGTGAAAACCTCGACCATCAAAATCCTTAAGAATCGTTGGAGATTGGTTAAGTGTAGGAGAACCAAGTGATTTCCAACACTGAATCGACATAATACACGTTGAAGCTCCCTCATAAATCACAGTCTGAAAGATCAGTCTGTTTTTTACTAACACTGGAATTTGGAAATCCATTTGGTGAGGTAAGCGAGGTGTACTATTATCTAAATCGAAGATTATAAGGTTAGAATCCTGAATATCTACAGCTCCTATGGCAGAAAAAAGCAATTTACGCTGTGTTGGGCATGATTGCAGCACTTCCAACGCCGACATTGTTGAAGGAGAAATAGCTAAGTCTTCAACAATGTTGTAATTCTGAGCAGCTCTCGCATGTGGATTGAAAGCTGATTTACGAAGAACACCTTTAGCAAGCGGTTTGATTATTAAGTCTGGATTTTGTTTCTCGATCTGTAGCGGACCAGAAATAGGAGGAGGTGTAGTTGATGTATTTGCACTAGAAGATTTTGCTTCTTTACCATCAACAGGATTCTTAGTACCATAATCTTGTGATCGCGTCGCAATCCTTACATGAGACATCATCAAAATGGGCTCTTCTGAGGCAGTCGAGGTGGAACCAACCATTTTGCTATCTTGAGTTGGAAAAGGATCCTTCAAGACAACAAGTTGTTGTGAAATTTTAACGAATTTTTCAACCTCTGCTCGATGTGGGCATTCCTTAGTAAAATGATTCTCGTCACAAATGTAACAAGGATAGCAAGGTTTGCGCTTTTCGTCATTGGATTCATTTTTATCAGTTTTCTCTTTTGAATTCTTTTTGTTTTTATTCTTCCCTTTCTTTTTACCACCGGATTTAGATTTAGTCATAGATGTCTCTACGACATGAATGTCAGCAGAAATTTCGGGGGAAGATTCTCCTTTCGGGGAATCTGGTAAAGTTATAATAGGAGAAGAATTATTTGAAGATTTCTTCTTACTTTTAGTATTGATTGTACCAATCATACCATCAGCGGCATGAGACCCTGAAGGAGCAGCAACTATTTGACCTTGTTTTGGAAGGTCGAGAATTTTTTCGTGTAAAGTACCTGACTGCGTATAAACGAGGTGAAGGTACTGAGCTTGAGCAATTACTTGCTCTTCAGTAACAACACCATCCTTAGCTACATCTTTAGTAATCTTGGGTAACAATGATTTAACAAACCATTCCGCCAAAATTTGATCCGGAATGTAAACTTTCACCAAACGCTGTCTACGTCGCCATTCATGAATATGATCGGAAATATACGTAGACGTGGATTGTTTTAGTGAAGTTAATAATTCCGTGCCATTTTCGTATCTGACAGGCAACTGAAAATGAGTCAAGAAGGCAGTTGCTAACTGACTGAAATTATTAAACGAGCCTCATGGTAACTCAATGTACCTTTTGGCTGCAAGACCAATAAGAGTTCTTTGGAAAAGACGTAAGCAAATCGAATCATCAATGATTGAATTAGACGCACACCAGAGGTGATAAGTCATGACGTGATTTGATGGATCCTCTCCTGACTTACCTTCGAATTTGGGTATATCACTGGGAAACTTATGTGGCATTGGCGGCCAGTACGGATAATAGAAAATTGGATCATTCGTAAGGTGCGTCAAATCAGGTAAATCCAAAGTTGCAATAAATGGTGATTGACGATTAGGATCATGAAAACCTTGAGTAGCCAAAGCAGTTCCAGGAGGTGGATACCCAGGATAACTGGGAATCGGATTTGTGTTAGGAATTGTGTAACCTCCCGGAAAACCAGGATTAACTGGACCAAACTGGGGTTTTTGAGGCTGCATATAAGTATAGCTAGGGTACGGTTGATACTAATAACTTGGATTTTGTGAACCGGGACCGAATTGAGGATGCCCCTGGTACGGTTGATACGTGAATTGCGGTTGACTTGTGACAACTATACTTGTACCGGCTTGTCCTGCAGGCATCTAAACTGAAGGTCCTGACTGGGGTATAGAGACTTGAGGGATTTGCACAGATGCAAGGATAGACGAACTCGGAGTTACAGATACTCCAGAAATAGGTGTTACAGGTTGAATAGACGTTGCAGCAGTTGCAACAGTTTGAGGCAGAGTTTGAGGTGTACTAGGCACAGACTGCTGAACAGAACTAGGTGCAGGATTTTAAACAGTAGGCTGGACAGGTTGCTAGGTTGGACTAGAAACCAAATGTTGTCCAGGTTGAAAAGGCAACTGCACATTAGGCTGCATAGGCTATTGATATTGGGATGGATCCCACACCATATTCATTTCGGGGTATTGTCCCGCAGAAGGTTGAACGTAAGGACCATAACCTGGTTGAACATAGGGTTGATAAGTAAGTGGTAAATTTCCATCTCCTTGTATAGATGACTTACCAGAAGGTTGTTAGTAACCTTTAATTGGGTACTGACCTTGAGGTTGATAACCCTGAGGCATGTACTGAAGCTGGGGTTGATAAGGACCCTGAGGAGCATATTGAGCTTGGGGTTGACCCTGGGGTATGTACTGTCCTAAAGGTTGATATCCTCGAGGTATGTACTGTCCTTGGGGTTTTCCCCCAAATAATATGATTCCATAGTTTGTCCTAGGAAAAATATACCTTGAGGTTTCCCCCCAGGTGGTAACTGACTTCCTGAAGGTTGCCCCCCAGGCGGTAACTGACTACCTTGAGGTTTCCCCCCAAGCGGTAACTGATTTCCCTGAGATTTCCCTCCAGGCGGTAACTGACTGCCTTGAGGTTGCAGATTCGAAATATTACCAGACATCATAAATATTTTCTCTGCGTTCGACGTTTCAGTTTTGATTCCACTTAAACGAGATGATAACACTTGTTCAATTGGTTGAGGAGCTGCTCTGGAGAAAGTACCAGACAGAGCCTGATATCCCAAAGGAACAGAAGGACCACCGTGTAAAAATTCTTCCGGTGTCTGGGAAAACATGGATGACTCTCCTGCCATAATGGATGACGGATAGTAACCTCTGTGTGTTGGATGAAATGGAACTCGAGGTGGAGAAAAAGCAAGACCCAGATTCTCTAAAAAAAAATTTAAGGATAGATACCAAGCACTAGTTCGAATAGCGCTGTAGAAAATTGATTCACGTTCCCTAAGATTTAAAGACTGAGGGGATTCGGGAAGAGATAAATCTTCGTCTGGATTAGTAAGTTCTACAATAGAGATTAGTCCAGATGGAAGATCGTCAGTGACAATATTTCTTACCCTAGGTGAACCAGGATCGCTAGAAGTTGGCGTAATAAATCCTGAAGATGTTTCCAAAACATAAGGTTCAGTTTCAGGTTCATAGATTTCAGGTTCGTCAGCTAGTTCACTGGAAGGAGAAATACTACCAGTAACTTCAGAAACTGAATCGGCTCTTGAATGTGTTCTGTTATGGGTGTTTGATAATCAGGATGAACAACTATAGATGAAGTTCCAACTTCTGTTGATTTAATCCTACTACTACTAGATGATACCAGAGCACGAAGCCCTTCAAGCTGACTTGGTGTATATTCAGGGGGTTTCCCTTGTAGTCTCCGGGATTGTCTCGGAAATTCCGCCACGATTAAATATTAACTAAGCACACGCAAACCTAGAAAATTTCAATGAAAACACCTAAAGGATCTAAAGAAACAAATAACTGAATCACACGCTTAAAAATCTAAGAGTTCAAACCACACACAAACAGTAACTTCTCGTACTAAAAACACTAGTTGGTGATGAAATCCAACTTCGTAGAAATTTAATACAAAAAGGGCGGTTGGAATAGTTACCCCGACAACCTGCTTAATGAAACAGACTGGCACAAGTTTCCTCACAAAACCATCTCGCGTGAAGAGAAACCCCCAGAGAGTCCAAGTGAGTCTAGTCGAAGTCTACTCCAAGTACAGTGAGATATTTCCTTCACCGTCACCTTAGGAAATAATCATAAGTTTGTGGACATGAAGGTTACCAATAGTAACAAATATAACTGGGGGAACAGTCTATGATCCGATCTCACGTGCAAGGGAAGAGTAACAAAGCTCAATCCCCTTGAAGGTTCCTTGACATGGTTAATCCGAGGTTTACCGACAAGTGACCCCAGGCTCCTCGACAATGGTTAATCCGAGGTTTACTATTTGTAATGCGCACAAAATCTTCTATCTTCCCCAATGAAATAGAATTGATTGTCTCAAAGGTTCGAACATGATCTCGTGATTGACTTCTTTAAGATAAGATTCCCAGATTATACAAATTACAATTGGATTTATTTCCTACCGCAAGATTTGTCTACTTGTTTTTTTTTACTATCTTGGAGAGTTAATTACTCCCTACTCCAAGATACTAGCCTAAGCTATGTTGGTGATAAGATCCCTAGAAAATAAAAAGATTGCTAGATGAATTTTAATTAAGCGTTACTTTTAAGAGTTGTTTCTTAAGTCAATGGGTGCAGAAATGAAACTTTGATGGTGTGAAGACTCGACTTCCAAAAAACACTAAAAATGCACCTAAGAATGATAATCAGATCGTTTTCTTTCAATGAAATTCTAGTTAAGAAAGAGTTGGAGAATGAAATTCTTTTAATAAACAATTCCTTCTTTACACATAAAGAACAATTGAAAGAAAATATTTTTTTCTTTTTAGCAATAACTCAAAATGAGACAAATTATCAAAGCTCACAAGAAAAATCCTTTCACTTTCAAAACTTGAAGCTACAAAACAAGTTTCCTTCAAAAGAGATCTATAAAAATTTTAAAAGCACTCAAAACTACAAAACTAATTCTGAGATCTACAAATTTTAATAATCTAATCGAATAAAAGCTTTAAGATTTTTTTGAAGAATGTTTTACTTAGTTATTCAGCAAACTAAGGATCTATTCGTTCAGAATAACAAACAGATCAAAAACACTCAATTATGTTTTTTATAAAAAATGAAATTCAAAAACCTATAACAAAGTTTCTTTTCAAAGATTTGCAAAGAAACAGGTAGCTCTATTTCTCAATAAAGGATGATTTCACAATCAGGTAAGATTCAGCAAAAAGACAAAAATACCAATGTAATCTGAGGTACTTCAAATATTCAATGCTTCGAATCACTACAAAGACCAAGTGAAAAACAATCCAAAACGCAAAACTTCTAGAAAATCATCAAAACACCAATACTGCTAAGATTCATTAACAGAAGGATTTTGACAGAAACAATCATCAATCTGGGCAGAAACCAAAAACTCTAAATCAAAATAAAGATAAAATAAAGAAAGAAATCTAGAGTTTTTCAAAATTTTAACAGGGTCCACAGGCTTTCAGAAGTAACAGGTGCGGTACCGCACTGTTTACTCAAGCAAAGATGTGAAACTTCCTGCACTGTGTAAAGAAGGCAAAGTGCGGTCCCAGGAAAAACTAGAGAAAAACATAAAAGATCTCAAAATTTTCAAAAACAAAGAAAACCTAAGCTACCCAGGCAGATGTCTATCAATCAAAAACCAGGAAAAACGTTTCCTCAAATCAAAATAAAATAGAACAAAAAAAAACAAGTTCTTCCCTAGCGGAGTCGCCAATTTGCTGTGTGGATTAATCCGTCTTGCGGACAAGACCGATCTCCCTAGTACTAAAAGTATCTAGCAACAAACAGCCAAATAAACTAATCTTTCTCTAAGCATATATGATCTACAAAAAGCCCTATAGAGGTGTAAAAGACTTACCATATGTCCAACGCTTGTTTGAAGTCGTTGTTGTCCCTCGCACGCTTGAAGGAGTTTTCCTCATTAACTTGCAGTCACAAACAAGCAAAATATTACATAGCACCTGTATAGAAATCATCATAAACCATGCTTACCATAGTGATCAAGGAATCTATGAAATAAACCATTAACTGAAAGCTTATTGAGAAAAATGAGTATATTTTTATTAATTTCAAAAGAAGGAAAACCTTACAACTTGAGCCTTGATGTTGCACAAGCCTTCCTGGGGTCGGAAGCAGGAATCTCCTTTACTTTGATAAGCTCTGCACTCCTCCAACCAAGGCGAATAGAGGTATGTAATCTCTCCTCACAAAAGTCTTAGTTAACTGAGTTTGAATCTCAACAGCACTTAACTTCAAATATTCTAAAGCTTGAACTCCCCTTGAGGCTACCCAATGCCTCTTTTTATAGTGGAAAAGAGGAGGTTTTATGTTCCAACTATGAAGGGATATAATCCTCCTTCAAAGGGATAAGCTCCTCACATCAAGGGGTTAGCTCCATAAGGTAAGGGATACATGCACCTCATAAGAGCGGTTCTATCACCGCAAGATATTTTCTGGAAGCTTCTAGAATTCACTTTTATTGAGCTTTTTGGAATTTACTTGCGCCTTTTTGATCTTATAGGGGTCCGCACCTTTAACATAGATAAAGTGCATTCAGGTACGCAAGAGAGCTGAACATTAGGTGCAGGACCGCAAGCAAGATAGAGAGAAAGTGTGACACCAAAGTTTAGGAGATTTTTAGGAACATTTCTCTGATTTTCAAGGCTTGACATGAGGAACTGATATGTTAGACTTGCAAAGGGAGAATTATGAGTAATAATGAGCTCATACACGTAGCAGAATGTCAGGATGACAATTTTCAGTGTAACACTCTCCAAGATTCTCTGAAGAAAAATTGGCTGAATAACACCTCTTTTGGCTCTACAACCTATCCAAAACTCTCCATAATGCTCAGAATACCCAAAATTGACCAAAATTGCGTCCAAATTGGTCCAATATTGAGAAAGTTATGATGAAAACAAGATTCTACCCAATGTCAATTGAAAACCCCACTAAATATGGGAGAACTGCAAATAGGGGCACTAATTTGCCATTCTGGCCGAAAATGATGGAAGCCGCTCCATAATGGCGGAACCGTTAGTTGTAATATTAACTGTTTGGGGGTGGCAGGTCACATGGACCGCCACCCTAGTCGCCGCTTCAACTACCATTGAAACCATCAATAAACCACCACATGTATTATTAAATGCCATGCTGGTGCTACATGTGAACTTCCCACATGATATCCACCACATTAACCATCGATGGTTGGTGGAAGCTCCTGGTCGCATAGATTATGGTTATATGGAGTGGGGCTAGCCCCTTCAATTTTTCCGCCATATTTAATTTTAAACTTCAAATAATAACTCCGCCCATAGTCTAATAAGAACTAATGTATAGGCCAATTGGTTAGGATGTGGCACTTGCAACGGTGAGGTCTGTGGTTCGAACCTCGTAGACTTACAAAAATTTTAATATGCTGATTCTTCCACCGGCCTAGGGGGCCACGTGGCAGCCCCTTATTGGTCCAGAAAACCAAAAGTAAAACCAACCACAAATTACAGAATGCCACTTGTCGATTTCTGATTCGTCTAGATGGAATATTTCATGGAATATTCTAAGGAATAATCTTCAGAATATTCTTTTTTTATTATTTCCAAAGTCAAAGTCAACCTTGGTCAAACTGAATTTTTGAAGGATACTGAAAAACTTCAAACCTGCATAACTTTCACATACGATGTCGGATTTGAGTGCCGTTCATGGCGCCAGAATCAGAATGACAAGGCCTATCCATTTGTTTATTTTTCAACCAATTCTGAGTAATTCCATTTTTGAGCATTTTTTCCACTTGGACATGATCACCTGATCACACCTCCCAAATGGGAAGCTTTTGGACCCCAAAAGCTCTCTACTTTATAGAAACAGATGATGAGGATATTGATTCTCCATTCTTCCAACCTTGAACCATTGAAATCTTCCTAACGTCATCAAATTGAGCTTCTCATAAAAAGACAAATTCTTCCTTGAATCTGTTGACCGGTTGTTGCTAACTTTGACTATGTCATGATGCAATTTTTTGAAATTTGTAGAAAGCATGATGCTCCTACAATGGTCTACCTTCAAAGGAAACTGAAATTGAGATTCACCTTGCCAAATGTCCTCATGGCGAATTTTTGACAAATGAGCCATGTACTTGCATCGAATCCCGACCGAGTTTTCTCGCCATACCAATTTTCCGTTCTAAAACCAGCATTGACCCATGCTGAACATTGTGTCCTCTTTGCTTGCATGCCTTTCCATATTTTGGATTCTTGCACCACTCTGCACCGACACTTTGTTCTTTGCACAGATTGACACCAAAGGCACTTTCTGCAACATCTTGTCATCTTCCAAGGATGACCTGCTTTCAGGCTGAAACATATCATCATTCACATCAACAATAACATGAAAAGGTTTATGAACAAAATATTTTTTCTTAGACATCAAAAAAGTCAAATTTTGACTCGCATTGACAAGCCTTTTCAATTTCCCTGCATGGACTAAAGAATATTCTAGCTCCTTTCGATGTGCTCTCACAATAAACTCTTTTCCATCCTTGAATAGATGATACTTTCTCCCATGGCGATGGAAGATCACTTTTCTGTCATATAAATATGGACTACCCAACACAACACCTATAATGTCAAGCGGTACTACATCTAACTCAACCAAATCAACATAATGAGTTGTTATGGCGAAGCGCAACATGCACTTTCTTGAGACTTGTAAATTAGCACCCTTGCAAATCCATCCAAGTGGATATGGCTTTGGATGAGGTATGGTCTCAAGTTTCAGCTTCTTGACTAAGTCTTCTGAGATGAGATTTTCTTGAGACCCACTATCAAATAGTGTGTCTATTTTTGTGTGTTTTTAGATTATCTTTATATGAAATAGCTCTATCCTCCTCTTTTCATTTTGGGCTTCTATGTGACAGTTTAAAGTGCTAGAACTGGGATTTGTTTCCTTAAAATTCTCTTTCCCCTTTATGTTCCTTAGTACCATGGCTATGCTTTTAGTTTCATCACCTGATTCAAACCCTAAGTCTTGTTCAACAATTGCAGTAGTTTTTCCCTTTTCTTTGTCCTTATATTTGTTTTTAAATTTCTCTGGTTTCAGCGCTGGATGAAGCTCCCAGCAATGGTCTTCATCATGGCTTGTTTTGGAACAGTTTTTACAAAAGAACTTTCCTTTTTATTTCCTAGAGTTTGCATTTCTTTTCCTCCCCTTGCCTTTGAATTCACTATCCATATTCTCATCAAAATATTGTTTCCCTCTAGCCTCTAAATGCGTAGCTTGTACACAAACTTCGTCTAGATTAATAGGATTGAACATAAGGATAGTATGTATAAGATAGTTGTGTAAACCACCTATATATTTCAGCAAGGTATCTTGACTGTGCAAATCAATTCCAAACAACAGAGCCCTTCTTCTAAACTCTTGAGTGTAATCTTGAACACTTTGTCCCTTAAGTTGTCTAAAACTTTGCCAATTCATGATAGCCTTTTGTAAATGAGCTAATGGATAAAATTGCTGCTTAATTACGGAAATAAATTCAGCCCATGATAAAGTGATCTTACCATGTTTTTTGATTTCATACATGGTCTTGGCTTTCCACCATACCAATGTTGCTCCTTCCATTCTTAAAGAGGCTAACTGAATCTTGGTGTCGTCTTCATGAAGGTTTTGTATCCTCAAGTAAACTTCCAACTGTCTTATCCAATTTTCAAGTTTCTCTGCATTGACTTCACCGTTAAACATAGGCAACTCAAATTTAACATCAAGCTTTAAAAATGGACTTTTACCAGAGGTTTTAGACTTGTGAGATTGATTCACTGAAGTAGAGGATGATGATGTAGAGGAAGAGGATGAAGATGGGGATGGTGGATCACCGTTTCCTCCGTGTCCTTTATTTGACTTATCATCACTTTTCTTTCCTCCCGAAGAACCCTCTCCTTCTTGCTGAGGTTTAGACCCTTCTCTTGCAAGCCTATCATTCCTTTCTTGGTAGAGTATCCTTACCATCTCTATCATGTCTAGGAAAGATTTTCGGAATACCTATTCTTCTTCTTTGGGATCAATGTCTTCTGGAGCTTCTCCTTCTCTTGAAGACATAATTGAGGCTTCTTCAACAACTCTTGGGGGTGTAACAGATGGTGGAGGCAATGACTCTATGGCCCTCCTTGGTTGAGGATTAACTTATGCTCTAACGAATTATCCTTCCCCTCTTTTGAGTTTAATCCTAGTAAGCATCAAAACTTGCAAACAATCAACTATATATTTGCACAAAACAAATGTAGAGTAAAACTCAAGCACTTAATACTCAAATCCTGAGCTCTAATACCAACTGATCTGAAAATGGAAGTATTTTAAAATGTTGTGAAAAGTATCCATTTCCATTTAATTAAGTATGAAAAGTGCTTGTCATGTCTTGAAAATTAAACAAAGTGTTTTTGGTGAATGTTTTTGAGTTTATGTGTGAGGGAATGTTAATTAAAATTATTGTTTAAAATCTTGAATCAGAAATACATAGCAGAATAACTTTTCCATAACAACATAGCAACATGATGAGGCAGTTCACCCCTCCTGGGCTACATCTGCTGGGTCCAAGGCTCCCAATGGGCATGTCCTTGCTCTATTAAGTTGCTCAAATTAGTTTTATAGTGAGAAAGAAGCCTAAAAAGGATAAAATAGCTCTGAAAATGAATTCATAAGACGGAAATAAGCTAAAAAGACTTTTTTTTCACCTCAAACAGTGAAGTACAGCCCAATACATCTCCATTTCCCTCATGGCCCTAATGGCTCTCCAAGCTTCCATGAAGAAAAAGTGGTTGAAGAACACATTTTTTGGCTCTACAACCTATCCCAAACTCTCCAAAATGCTCAGAATACCCAAAATTGACCAAAATTTCATCCAAATTGGTCCAATATTGAGAAAGTTATGATGAAAACAAGATTATGCCCAATGTCAATTGAAAACCCCACTAAATGTGGGAGAATTGCAGATAGGGGCACTAATTTGGAATTTTGACCTAAAATGACGGAAGCCGCTCTAGAATGGAAAAAACTTTAGTTGTAATATTAACTGTTTGGGGGTGGCAGGTCACATGGACTGCCACCCTAGCCGTCGCTTCAACCGCCATTGAAACCGTCAATAAACCACTACATGTGATATTAAATTCCATGCTGGTGCTACATGTGAACCGCCCACGTGATAGTCATCGAACTAACCGTCGGAGGTTTGCAGAAGCTCCTGGTCACATAGAGTACGGTTATATGGAGCGGGGCTAGTCCTAAGGGGCTAGCCCCTTCAATGTTTCTGCCATATTTAATTTTAAACTTCAAATAACAACTCCACCCGTAGTCTAATAAGAAATAACGTATAGGTTGATTGGTTAAGACGTGGCGCTTTCAGTGGTGAGGTCCGGGGTACCAACCTTGCAAACTTACTAAAATTTTAATATGCTAATTCTTCCGCCGGCCTGGGGGCCATGTGGCGGCTTCTGGGCCTGCCACGTGGTAACCCCTCATTGGTCCAGAAAACCAAAAGTCAAACCAACCATGAATTACAGAATGCCACTTGTCGATTTTTTATTCGTCTAGATGGAATATTCTATGGAATATTCCAAGGAATATTCCCAAAATATTCTTTGGAATATTATTTTTTTAATATTTCCAAAGTCAAAGTCAACCTTGATCAAACTGGAATTTTGAAGGGTACTGAAAAATTCAAACCTCCATAACTTTCACATACGACGTCGGATTTGAGTATCGTTCACAACGCCAGAATCAGAGCAATGAGGCCTATCTAGTCATTCAGGTTTCAAACAATTATGAGCAATTCCATTTTTGAGCATTTTTTCCACTTGGACATGATCACTTGATCAATCAGCTAGCAAATCCAACTTACCCTTCTCTTCTTCCTTCATTAGGGTTTCTTTGACTTTTGCCTCCAATTGCTTGATTTTTGTCTCAGCCACCTGATTTCTCATGTAATAGTGCATGGCCATGTGTCTCTGAATGTTATTGTTCTTATTTTCCCTCTTCAAGAGTTTTTCCAAAAGACCATTGACTCTATCAAGATAATATTCCCGGTCATGCTCAATTTATGCCAGTATGAGCTCATTCATTGTCATTTGGGTGCTTGGTGGGGATTCCTCTGTTTTTTGCCAAAGTGTTCTTTTTAGGCTGTTATTTCTTGGCCTATTCCTTCTCACCTGCTCTTCATGTTCATCTGACTCATCTATGTCAACTACTACTTTTGCCTTTACATTTTCCTTGCTAACATCAACTTTATGAATATTTAAGGGTAGTTGGTTTACCTTCAATTTCATATTCTCCCGCTCTAGGAATGAAATCAAGAAGTTGGACTTGGACTAGTTGTCCTTGAGTTCTCTGATCTCAGAATATTTATCTATGATGACATGATTTGTAGTTTTGTGCTCTTCATCCACCTCCAAGTCTGCCATGTCATTGTCAATATGGAATGGCTCCTCATCTTGCAAAGGTGCCTCATGTTGTGATGGTGATATTTGTTTTGCTGATGTAGGCTTGGCCCCTTCCACAATGTTTGGAGAAAACACAAGCCTCCTACCTCTCTGATATGTTTGATTCACCTCAGCCCTAGGTGTCCTCTTGACTGAAATTATTCTATATGAGCCAATCTTCCTTTGCTTGGATGGTGTTGCTAATGATGTACCTTGGCTAGTAGGTTGAATAGAAGGGGGAAAAAAGACATTGGACTGAATGAATTTCTCCCAAGTGATGTTAATTTGTGAAATTTGGTGCAAGACAATGATTTTGATGAGGGCATGGTGAAAAAGGGTGGCTTGATGATCACTCTCTCTATGTTGTACCTTCTCTACCATTTTAGCCAAGCTCTTGTAGAGGTAGTAGGATAAGTTGAGAGGTTTTACCCCTGTGAAGTGAATTAGAAATATGACATGATATTTGTACAATCCAAAAAATCAGCCCTCACGTGTAAAGTACTTCATAATTTCCCTCATCAATGGAGCAAACTTATCAAGCAGTTGTCCAAAAGGAAAAACTTTCTTAATGACATCTTTGTAGTGACCTTTGATGAAGGCTTTGTAATTCTGCACATCTAAATATAAGATCTTAAACCATTTTTCCCCACTTTTTGTATCCTTTTGGTTGTATCTATGGCCTTAGTTGAAATTTTGAATCTCACCCTTGCTATTGTGACCTTATCTCTCCTAAGGTTAGTAGCAAACATACTTGTCAATTTGGCATGGTATTTCACTTGTTGAATTTTCTCACAAAACCCTAAAAATCCTATATTATGAAAACATTGCTTGGCCACTGAAGAACACATAAACTCATGAGTGTTTAGTGGCTCAAAAATTGATATTTTACCCCCTTTTTTTGTTATTTCCTTTCTCCCTCCATGTTGACAGTTTGCAAGGAAAAATCCCTAGCGGGAAAAATAGGGGAAGTGAGTGAGGGGAGGGGATGAAGGTATTAGGGAAGGGATATGAGGGTAGGAAAATTTATGGAGGTAGATAGGGGTATTAGGTAGTTTATGGAAGTGGAAAGTGATGAAAAGGATGAAGTAATTATCCTAAGGAAATTATACATGGTCCTAGCCCTAAAATTTCCATAAACGCAGTGTAGAAGATAGGGTTTGGAAGTAGGAGTTTGGGAAATGAGAGTGAAGAGGTGTGAGAATTTTGGGGAGTGTTTTTGAGTGTGATGAAGGGTAAAATATGTATGGGATAGGTATTTTTTATTGCAATTGAGAAAATGGAGTTCACCCACCAAAAACGCAGCATGGGGGCTATTGGAGGATTTTCACCACAAAAACAACAAAATAAAGTTGACAGGAGGTGTCAAGGATTTAAAATTACTTGTAAAATGCTGATGGAAACTTCAATTTCCCTTGAGAATCCTTGAAAACAATTTTTTTGGTTGTAGGAGTGAAAACACAACGTATTGGTGAAAATGTAGCATGGCTGCCTGAAAGCGCAATCTGGCCGCTTGGAGAGGGTGCCAATCAGTTCTTCAAAGTGTCCTTTGATGCTAAAAGTGCTGAGGTAATATTTTTTGGTGAGTGAGAGCTCTATTCCAATGAAATTAGTGATGGAAATGATTTTTATGGTCTTTTATAGCTTGTGGAAGTCAATTTCTTCATAATGGTGTGGTGGCCCACCATATGCTTTTCAATTTTTCTTTGAAACCTTTGTAGCTTTGGAAAATTAGAACATATTACATCATATTTTGAATAAATTACACTTGAAACAAAACTTTATAAGAAATTTCCCTATTACGACTCCTTCATTTGCGAGATTTATTAATGAGATGAAAGATTTTGATCACTTAAACCCTAATGACCTAATGGTGACACTAAGCTAAATGAGAACCATGGTGGTATGACTAAGATGAAAATGGATACTTTTCAATGATGACTCATCCAACTAAAATATGGCAATGACTAGCACATGAAATTTTTGAAAGGAGAAGTAATAGACCTAGACACACTTGTCAATGACCAAATTTGTTTTTGAAGACCTATTGAAACCATAAAAAATTGAGTTGACACCCTAAAAAAAAATTGTAAGAGCACATTTGATTACTGGTGACAGGAAGAACTGACTGACACTAACAGAGTCAACATTTACAGTTAAACACAGTAAATTGAAGGAAGTTGGAGAAATATTTCATTGAATTCCAAGTAATCAATTAAGCAATGAAAATTGATAACAACATAAAAGCATAATGAAATAACATGAAATCCAATAGTGAACCTTAGGTAGAAAAACAGAGCATGTTGGGAATGTATATTAACTGGATAAATATTTATAAAAAGTGTCCTTTCTCACATCATTTATCATCCCTTTGCAGAGTAAAGAAACTACAAATATATAGAGAGAGATTTCTATCAGCCATTAATTACAAAAAACGGCCACCTACGGCCAACTTCGAATCATGTTAAGAGATCTAATCCTATTTGACTTACAAAACGTATGAGTTTTCCTAGGGATTTTTTGTTTGACACAACTTGAATACAAATATGATTCGTTTTCATTTATGAGTCCTCAAACATTCTATTTTTTAACCTAATGGAATTCAACCAACTGTTGAGTGTGTTGAATGTGTTGGATTTGACGATGTGCTCTTGCCATGTGGATATGATGACTTGGTTGACTTGCTGACATGTCTTCCTGAAAAATAGGATTTATTTGACTGATGATGTATACACTCCTATGACCTATAACCCATCTATATTCCTTGTTGTCTGATGACAAATTAAGAACTATAGCGCAGAAAAAACGGTTTGATAGTTTCGTAGCAAGCTACAAAAAACACCCCTCTGCTACCTTTCTGATCTTCCTGCAAGTTTTTAAGTCTTCACTTATGTATTTTAGCTAAACTCATGCCATTATAACTCCCTTAGCTGAAAATTTCACTTGCATTTTCCTCAACGAAAAGCTACAGCAATTTCGTAGCAAATTTTCAGCTTAACTATGGGGAGTTGCTACGAAACTATGAACTTTGTGAGTTTTTTATTTCTTTTGATTTATTCTACCTTCCTATTATTTCTTAAAGCCCATCTAACCTTTTATATTGCTGAAACTATTATTTTAGCATATTATAGGCAAAAAAATGAGGAATTTACCATACTCAAGGGGTGCCTGTTACTTCAGCCATGAGCTTGAGATCTCTTTTTGTGAGTTCAACTTTGATCATTTCTATTTAAGTTTCCAATGATTTGACTTGTCTCTGCAGCTTGTTCCTATCTGCCTGTAGCCAATTTTTCCTTTTGTACACGTATTTCAGCATCATGTGTAAAGGTAGAGTCATCGTCACTATTGTTCTGGATTTTGTTCCAACCTTTACAGAGAAATCTAGCTACTTTGACACATCCTCTTTCAACTCCTCAAGCAGTAGTTTAGAATCAATCACTTCTTGTCTGGATTCTCTCAATTGTTCTTGTAAAATTTCTAATTGATTTTTTTGTTGCAAAGGCTCTTTTCCCTTTCTTCTCTTTTTTGCTATGCTTTTTCTAAGGGTACTTCTGGCATCTTTTTAGTTTGGTGCATTGATCTTGTAACATGTTTCCTTGGTTTGAATATAAAACATGATTCCTCTTGTGTGAAATCAAGTTTCTTAGCCGTCTTTCTCTTTTTCTGAGTTTCTGATTTTGTCACTTGTAAAGGATGTAAATATGGACTTTCTTCAATCTCAATGGCTTCTAGAATATCAACTAACTTGCTCTTCCCTTTTCTCTGTTTTTTGGTCATCCTTTTCCCAGTGCTCATGGAAGTTTTCACTACATGTTTTGCTTCTTATTGCTTCTCTTCTCTAGGATTTGTTGATTGATATTTTGGAGTTTTTATAGAAGGAGTGGCACCATTTAACTCATAACCACTCAAAAAAAAGAATTTAAGTCAATTTTTATTTAACTTATTAAGCTCCTCTACAACAAGAAATTTGATGAGGCCATTATGGAAAATAGAAGTTTTTCTAGCATCAGGTTTAGCCTAGACTTTTTCAGCCATCTTCCCCAAACTCCTATAAAAATAAAAATGAATGTCTAGAGGTTTTTTACCTATGAAATGCAAGGTAAATCTGAAGTGATACTGGTAAACCATGTTGAACCTGCCTTCACATGTAAAATATTTCTGGATGACCATTAAAAGTTTGGCGAAATTCTCTTTGAGTTAAGTCCTATAAATTCCAGCAATCATGCCAATCCCTTTGTGTTCATCTTTGAGAAATTCATCACAATTGATTAGTTTAAACTTCTGAACCTTGAACCACATTTCACCAGACCTGTGAATCTCTATAGCACGAGCAATTGTATCAGGGGACACTGCAAAATTCAGCATGCCAATATCAGGGGACACTACAAAATTCAGCATGCCAGTATCAGGGGACACTACAAAATTTGGCATGCCAACCTTTGAATTTGTTCCAGTGAAATTGATGGAAATATCCTTGGCAATATTCCCATGGAAACCCTGTAACTTCTAGAAAACGTAGGAATCCCACGTTGGCAATGGATTAGATGAAAAAAAGGTCTTCCTCCAAAAACTTCATATCTGTGGGTTCATACCGCACCACTAAGCCTCCTTTGTACTAATATTTATGTCATGGTTGCAACATGTATAGTGCTCCTTCTTTCCACCTACAATTTCTCCTAAAGACAGCTAGACCTTCCTATGACACCAATAGAATTTCCTATGACAGCAAGGCCAAACTCAAAGTGAGAATAAAATGAGGTAAGGATAAGCTTTACGATATGAATGTTTGGGGATAATGGATAAGGGTAAACTCTAACATATATTCATGACCCATCGTGACTCTGAACAACAACCCTTTTTTTTTAATGTATCGTTAGTAACCACATCCCAGTTTCATAGCAGAACAAGTGTTCAAAGTGACAGATCCGTTGCAGAAGTGTGAGTAACTTCCATAGAAAACCCTATGTTTCCCTAACTAGAGCTACTACGAATTTATGCAAAAGTGACTAACGAAAATCATAAACAAATGAAATTGATAGGAATGATGATTAGGATTCTAACCCATATTGTGGATCCCACTTAAACCTAAAATTGACTCTACACACTAACTATATGACCAAATGACACTTTGTACATCCATTTTTATTTTGATAAAATTAAAACCCTAACTAATTTGACAAATTGATTCCAAACATATATAAATGTTATCTAAGATAATAGTGGCTCCAATCAGGATGTTTCACCCCTGTGGTGTGGCAAAGAACCAACATACCAAGTGCCTTATTCAAACACAAAAAACTGAAAAACTGATGATATCATTTCCTAGTTCTTATGGCCTTCACTACGAGCTCGAACCTGTTGAAAATATCATCCACACCTGCAATTTTGAAAATGAAAAATGGAATATGTACAATGATTTTTTTCCTGCTAACTGAATTAAGAGGAATAACGCTTGAGAAACCTACCATTGACAGGTCCTCATTTACACAGTTGACCATCCATCTCTTACAGTATAAATGTATTATTTCCATGGTAGGTTGAGATCTTATATGGCCCTTTCCAGAGATTATCAAACATGCCATGTTTTCCTTTGTCTTCAATCTTAGCCTCCCACTTCAAAACCACATCTAGAATATTGAAATTTTCTTCTTTTGTCTTTTTTTTCAAATGTCCTTTTAACTCTCTTTTGAGATTGTTTATAGTTGTAAACTTCTTCTTTTTTTCCTGCAAATCAATCAGCTGATTGACTCTCCTTTGAATTTCATTTGGTTCTTATTCCAATCCTTGCAACAATTTAATCACTGGAACTCCAAGAGTGCTAGGAAACACAACTTGAGTCCCATAAACCAACTCATAAGAAGAAAATCCTATGGATCTTTTGGTGCAAATTTTGTCATCCCACAAAGAAAATTTAAGTTTCAAGTCCCATGACCTCTTATTTTCCTACAAAAATTTCTTGATAATTCTGACTAAGCTCTTGTTTTATGACTTAGCTAAGCCATTACCTTAAGGGTAATAAGTTGTAGAGTGACCAAGGGTGATTTTATACTAGTTACAAAATCCACCAGCCTCTTTGATTTAAAGTCCTGAGCATTGTCAGTAATTATTTTCATTGGACAACCAAATCTAGATAAAATGTGACTTTCCATAAATTGTATGATTACTGAATTTGTGGCTTGTCTTGTAGGAATTGCTTCAATCCAATTTGTAAAATAATCAGTGGTAGTTAGTATCCACTAATGTTGGCCTAAAGATGTAGGACGTATCTCCCCAATAAAATTCAACCCCCACTGCTGGAAAGGAGCTTCCACAAAAATGGGTTTTAAAGATAATGGGAACAACTTTATTTTTCCATTGAAGGTTTGACATTCATGACAAGCAACAATTTTATTATATACATCTTTGAACATTGAAGGCTAGTAAAAGCCTACTCTGAGTATTTTATTTACTGTTTCATTCTAGTAATGATGACCCCCATAGTCACCCTTATGAAATTCTTTAGTTACTTTCTCAGTTTCATCTTCCAGTAGGCAGTTACGAAGTATCCAACCCATGTCTTTCTAGTATAAATATATGTTCAAGATACAATACCTCATTCATTTCAACTTGAAAAATCTGGCTTTGGATTTTTTTTAATTCAGGAGGAGCTCTATGATGCTGCAAAAAAAAAATGACATCTTAATACCAATCTGACATTGTAATTTTTTCTTCAATAAGGATTAGTTCTTTATCTGCAATTACATTTGAATTTTTTTCTATAAGATTAATGTCTAGACAGTCAAAATTAGATTGAATCATAATATTTTCCATTCCTTTTCCTTTCACCAATTTTGTAGTTCTGATCTCCAAATCATATTCAAGTAAAGTAGCAATCCACTTTCTCCTCTTACCATCTCGATCATCTTGGGTTAATATATCTTTTACTACAACATTAGGTACAAAAGCAACAATATGTGAATGGATGACATATACCCTGAAATATTTAAGTGCTTTAATCAAATCATAAGCTTACTTCTACATAATGTTATACTTCAATTCATAATTCTCAAGTGTCCTGAAAAATGAGATGGGTTTTTTGTTACATTGTTGTTTTCTCTATAACAATACTCTTGCAATGGTATGTTCCGAAGCAAAGATAAAAACCTGAAATATTTCTTGAAAAATCAGGGTTTATGAGTACTGGAGCTTAAGTAAGAGCCTTATTTATTTATTCAAATGAATGTTTAGCCTCTTCTGTCCATTTAATATCATAGTCTTTCTTAAGCATCTTTGTAATATGCTTCACAATTTCTGCAAAGTTAGGAATGAATCTTCTTACAAAGTTCACCTTGCCTAAGAAAGATTGAATTTTTTTTTTTGTTTATGAGTAGATGTGTCTTTTGAATAGCAGCAAATGTACTTAGATCAATCTTAATCCCCTCCTTCGATATTATATGACCCAATAATTTTCTCATTGTCAAAGAAAAAACACTTTGGCAGGGTTTAAAGAAATACCAAATTTTCTGCATTTTTGAATAATATTTTCCAAGTTCTTGAGATGTTCTTCTTCTTTCTTTGAGAACACAGTGATGTCATCCAAATATACAACCACAGATTTTTCCTTTTCTTATGAAAATTCAATGCCCATGCCCCCCTGAAAGGTTTCCCCTGCATTCATGAGTCTAAAGGGCATCTTTGCATGCATAAATGGTCCCCAAGGCGTGGTAAAATTTGTCTTCTCTTGGTCATATGGATGCACTAATATAAGGTTATAACCTGAGAAACCATATAACATTGACATCCTTTGTGATCATGCAATGTTCTGAAGTATGTGATCTATCTTGGGAAGATGATAGTTTTCTTTTAATGAGGCTTTATTCAAGTTTCTGAAATCAATACTTATCCTGATCTCTCCATTTTTCTTCATTACAGGTAACAAATTGGCCAACCACCTGGAAAACCTCAATGGTACTATGATCTTGGCTTCAAACAATTTTTTAATATCCTTTTCAATCAATGGCATAAATAGTGGATTAATTCTCCGCAACATTTGTTTGAAAGGCTTTTCATTTTCCTTTATTGGTATTGTATGTTGAATGATACTTGGATCATATTTTTTCAAATTTTCATAACTCCATGAAAAAACATCTATGTATCTCTTCATCAAATCAACATATTTTTTTTTACCTTAGAAGAAAGGAATTTGGACAGGTTGACATACTTAGGATTTTCTGCAGTGCCAAGATTACAATTTTCAACCTCTTCATCATCAGATTTCATCTTAGGATTCTTGGCTATGTCATTTTGATCAAACAATTTTTCAATTGGAATCAACCCTTTAGGAATACATTTTTTTTTCAATTGGATGAATTTTGTACTGGTTTTGTTTTCAACAAGCATATTTTGATGGTCAACTTGAGTAGTTTCAAACTCTTCTTTCAACTCCAAATTTTTTTTGACTTGTTGACCATTGTCAAATACCTGCGAGTTTTTTACGTTATCAGGGATGGCTGGCCTATGTCTGATTTCAATCTCATATTTCTTTCTAGAATGAATGGGAATTGTAAATAGGCTAGTTGAAACAATGAAGGAATTTTCAATACCATTCTTCTCTCTAAGCCTTATTGTAAAATTGTGTACTTCAAAATTTTCCAGCAATTCAAGAATTAATTTATGTATGCTCTCATTCTAACATCTTTGGTTTGATAGGTGCCATTTACTTGTTTGATGACTAACACGAAATCACCAAAAATTGAAATCATTTGAGCACCTAAATTTTTCATGAATTCTAAACCCAAAACCAAAGCTTCATACTCTGCCATGTTGTTTGTGCAATCAAAATTGAGTTTGTAAGAGAAAAAATTACTTTCATTTCTTGGATTAATTATCCAAAAAATTTCACCAGCTCCATCTCTTCCAGCATCACCATCAAAGCTCATGTGCCACCAACCTTCTCTGTCAACTTCTTCAATTTGTTGCCTTAGTTCTACATGTTGATTTTATGTTTCATCGGTGATTTCATTTAAAATTATAGATGATCCTAACTCTGTTTCCACTGCATAAACTAGGAAATTTTGAGGTTTACCTTTGATTCTGACCATATGCCATTCTATAATCTCTATATAATCTTATTTTCTCACAAAAAATAGGTATAGTGGCATAGGACATGTCCATTTGCATGGTTCCCTTGATTTTGGCAACCCATGATCTAGATAATAGCATACAAGATTGTGGTGGAATATTTGTTTCAGTTATGTCCATCAGTACAATTTTAGTAGGGACCTGAGCTAGACCAACAACCACATTTTTTATTAAGACTATGCATTGAAATCTCTTAGAATCAAATGAGAATAAGTCCGTGTATGGTCTGGTCATGTCTGTTGGGAGCTAAACTTGCACATATTTACCTACCTTTTTATCCTATTTCCCTTCCTCATTTGTATCATTAATAGTAAATTTATGTCTTAAACCGCACAAGTATACCTCTTGTCATGTCTTTATGGATTGTTTAGTCAATGAAGAATAGTCGTAGGGGATTATTACCAAAGTGGATTTTTAACTCTGTTATTCTTGCAGATTTGGAGGTCGGATGACCAAGTTTGTAATTTCGAGGAAAGTTGTCGAGCTGGTAGCACTATCTTGGGACAATGCCACAACGGTGGAAAAACTTCAAATTTATCTCTATGTTATCTTTTGCATTCAGTTTTATTTATCACAACCACTATGTAATTGTAGGAAAACAGCTGTCGTAATTTCATGAATTGTATATGTAATAATTTGTATAAGAAAGGTTACAAAGCTACAGAGAGGAGGTTAGCTGATGAGATAATTAACAGTCTATAACAGTAATTTTTTGATCCATTTCAGTTTAATGCAATTCACCTTTATGATCTCTTCTTGAGTTTGTGATTTTATCACAGCCTTGATGAGGGAGTTGGGCTCGCTCTACTAACCAGGTGTTGTTGAATTAATTTGTGTAATTTCTTTTATTGTATCACATATTTCCTTTATTGTTGTAACAATTTAATGTGATTGTTGTGAATATAGTCGTTATTTACAATTGATTGATGTTATTATTTCCATTTTTGTTACAATGGGTCGTTGTTTTGCATATTATATTGAATTCATGATTGATACGAAATTATGTAATTGTTATCTGCATATATTGTGCATGTTATCCTTGAAATAACCAAACACATCCTAGATTGATAATTAATGTGGGAAAGGGTTGAATAGTATTATTCACAATTGGACTCCAAATTTTTGATGTCATTTTCGGGGAGGCTATCAAAGGTGCAATAAAACAACTTGTATTGATCTCAGAATCAATCTCTCATCCTGGGGAGGGAATTTTTCTTACCTTGCTCCAGGTCATGAGATTTAATTTCTTTGTTTTTTCTGCTGATTTCCTAGAGGCCACGCTCTCATCCTGGGGAGGGAATTTTTCTTTCCCTGCTCCAGGTCCTGTGATTAAGATTTCTTGATTTTTTTTCTTATTTCTTTGTTTTTCTATTTTAAACCACTCTCTTGTCATGGGGAGGGAATTTTTTACCCTAATCCAGGTCTTGAGCTGCAAGAATTGTTTGAATTTTTTTTCTTCACCAATTGCATTGATAGAGATCTAAAAAACGGGGCAGAGGAGGACCCCCAAAGAGAGGAAGGAAGGATTTAGGAAGGATTACCTACATCCAGGAACTCATTGCAAAATCTTAATCAGAATATCTTCACGGGTCACTTTTAGGGTGAGAACTGAGACAAAATCAGAGGGGCAGTCTGTTGTGCAACCAGTACTACCCTCGGTATCAGAAGAACCCCTTTAGATGGCAGAAAGAGAAGAAGTAGCGACCAGAGTACCAAGAGAAGCAGAAGTACTCCTTTTAACAGTAGAAGAAGAGGAAGTAGCAAGTATAGGATCATAGGAATTGAGTATTCCAAGTGCAAGAGAAGAAGATTTGAAGGAATTTGTTTCGCCACATGATCGAGGAAGTTTTGTTGAACAACTTCAACTATCTATTGAAAAACAACTTCAACCATTTTTTGAAGAACCACCAGAACTTGTTGAGGTCCCAAGTGAATATTGGAAAATATTCATGGCACCTGCAACTTCCTTGATCGAATTTCCAATTGGAGATATTAGAGGTGATGTGTCGATGAAGCCCATTCCTTTGACAACATTGCCTAATTTCCATGGGCTTTCCTCTGAAGATCCAGACACATTCATTTATTAATTCAACATTGTATGTCAGAGGTACGACTATATAGCTGATGCTCAAAAATTGAAAATATTCCCTGCTACTTTAAAAGGGACGGATCTGCGATGGTTTATGGGTTTAGGGGGAAAAACTACCACCTCATGGGATGACACGAAGAATATTTTCCTGGAGAAGTATCGAGATTACTACAAATCTCGATATATCAAGGAATAAATCTTTAAATTTATGTAGAAGGAGGATGAGAATATGGATGATTGTGTGGAACGTTTCAAATATAGTTTGTAGAGATCATGCCATAGTGACCTAGACAAGGACATCTTGAAAATCATCTTTCTACATGAATTAAGGGAAGAGTCTTTGGAAATTTTGAATATAGTAGGAAAATGGGATATATCGAAAGAAGATTTCAACACCATTTTATAATTATGCATTCAGTGTTCACGAGGAGCTGCAAGGAATAAGCAGGGAATTAAGACCCTTAAGACATCCAGCGGGGGAGTTACAAAGGCAAAAATTGGAAATATTTTGGAAAATTTAAGGACCGATATCTTGAGTACATTATCGGATAAAATGGACACTTTACATGCAAAACAGAAGCAAATGGAATTGGAAAATACCATGGCAACATTCTCAATGCAGGAAGAAACATTCGTTGAAAGAATGTCCATTGAATATTGTGGAGGCTTGTGAAATATGTGAACAGAGTCATTCTACCAGCTCATTTCCTTCTCTTCCTGGACTAAAGGCAGTCTTTCAGTGAGCAAATGAAGAAGTAGATCAAATTTATTTTATGGGTTCCAAGAAGCCATGGCAACTGCGTTCACCAAATATGAATCAAGGTATGCCTCGAGACCTTTCTAAACATTTCAGTAATTTAAATATTAGCCCTCAGTCGGTACCTTTTTCACCTACATGGCCTCAGTATTGTCAATACCTGCCTTGGAAGCCTTGGTTTCCTTAGTCTAGCTCAAACCCTTCATGGTCTTAGAATTGGTGTGGACCTTCTCCTCCTAGACAGTTCCCCCAACCTATGCCACAACAATAGCTACAGTTCCCTTCTAATATTCCCTCCACTAATACTCCCCTTCATCCTCAACTTCGAATCCAACCTAGTCCAAATCCTAAAAATAAGGGAGTTCAACAAGCTGACACTCTCAACATTCCTTCATATAGAATTTCTACTGCGGAATGTAACAAGATAAATTTGTGATCTATTCGGGTAGTGAATTCTCAGACTTCATTGATTATCATTGAAAAAGTTGAAGACGAAGTTTTGGAACCAGAATCTCGGATATTTGGAGAGGAATCAAACGAAGACTCTATAAAAAAACCCCCTCCTCAACCAACTGTTACTCAGGGATGTCAAGCTAATCCACCTTATCCTGAAAGACTAGCCCTTAGTAAACAAAACCCTCAATCGTCTGACTTTTTAGGGGAACTACAAAACTTTTTTTTCAAAATCCCCTTACTTCAAGCTATGAGGGATGTACCAATTTACGCTAAGATAATCAAAGAATATTGTTCCAAAAAGCCCGAAAAAAAAAATAAAAAAAAATCAAAGGATCCACTCACCATTCATGTTATGGGGAAGTTATCTGACATCATGCTGGGAAATTCTATACCTGTTAAATATGGGGATCCAAGGAACCCAATTCTGATAGTGAAAATTAACAGGGTTGACATCTCAAATGTTCTGGTAAATTTTGGAGCCACAATAAATGTTATCGCCTCTAAAACTATGATTACATTAGGTCTAAAAAATATTAAATCAACCCCTACCATCCTAGAATTGGCAAACATATCTACAGTAAGACCAATAGGGAAGTTGGAAGACAACAATTTTAGTAGACTCATGGCATTATCCTGTCGCTCTCTTGGTATTACATACACAGTCCCTAGCTGGTGGCCACCCTTTGATTTTAGGAATACCTTGTCTTGCAACTACAGACGCCTATATCATGGTGTCGTAAAGATGTAGAAATTTGCTGAATAATGATTAATTATCCACCGAGACTATCCCGGTCACATACTATTTGAACTTCATACACAACACATAATCTCTTCCACTCAACTCAACTCAGATCATCACACATGCAGAAATAAAATCAAGCGATAACACATCAAATCATCATACACATTAACACAGTATGTATGGGGAAAGCTTATAGCTGAAAACCCCACAGCTATTGTGTATATTATAATGGAGAAATCAAGTAACAAAATCAGTACAATACTCCTCACAAGTACTCAGTACTTTCTCATAAAGTTACTCACAATCTAGCTCAGTTTTGAACAGGTTACTGGTTCAAAACTCACCGCCAATTGCCTTGCCTCTATTGTGTGTTTCAATGCTATGGGATGGCCTCTTTATATAGATAAACCACCAGCCTGAACTGCGCAATCCTCATGGGCTTACTCCACCTATCTGTGTGTTGCAAATAGCAACAGTATAGTCACAACCGATAGCTAACTCCACCCTTTCATCTACCTCTTTCACTGGTCTCCACTGAACTGTCCATGCACTGTAGTGAACTGATGTGTTCTTGAGTTGAATAATGAGTTACTAATTAATGAATTAAATAATATTTGATTCACTCCACTCATAACTAATTGATTAGCTAGTTAAACTAATCTCAACTAGTTCAACTAAAATAAACAGAACACAACTCCACTATCTGTCTCATTAACTCCTCCAAACTTCTGCCACTGAAGTCCAACTGAAGTCAACCATGCATGATGCCATCAAAACCTTGGGAACCACGTGATTCCTCTGTCAGATGCATGAGCCACTTATGTAGCTCGAACTGAAGTGCTCCAAGAGAGTAAACTGTTGTTTATAGTCTAAATATTATTAAGGGTAAATAATATTTGACTTCCCTGTTTTAAGGAGAGGCAGTCTAAAAATAGAATTCGACCTCTTTGACCTCAAAAATAGAGTCTCGTCTATTTTTACCAACATGAAACATACTTCAAGAATCTCAAACTGGAATCCCCGAACCATGCTCCATATGTCTAAAAATAGACATAGTCTAAAAATAGATTTTGCGCCAGAATTTTCCTGCGGGCCCACTTAGTGAAGGCGACTTCATTTCACAAAGCTCCATCATATTGCTGCATTTTCAACAAAAAAAAAAGAAACATGGTAATATCTAATGGGAAGGTCACAAAGAACCTCATTCTTTATCCCCCTACAGAACCAAGCCCATAAAAAAAATCAACATTTAAAAAAAATCCCCTACCTTAGAAGGGTCAAAATCTAAAAATGAATAACTTAGACCAATCCTTACCATTGGACAAGCTCTTTATTTTAAAAATGAAACAGAGGATGATGCCATCAGTACTTTTATCAGCAACCCCCATTCTGTTTCTGACTCAACTCGTCAATTCCTAGAATCTGTCTTGAGTTGTAATATGCAGGAAACCATTGAAGTAGAAACTAAAGTTGAAGATATACCTGTAGTTTCACCTCATGACAATATCCCCATTTAAATTGAACCAGGGAAGACATTGAACAATAACCCAAACCTTTCTTCATCTTAGACCAAATAGCTCCTGAAAGTCCTTCGAGACCATAAGGAAGCTTTCGCCTGGGACTATATAGATATGAAGGGAATCCCTGCTGACGTATGCACTCATCATATATACATTAAAGAACATTTTTGACCCGTGAGACAACCCCAGAGAATAATGAACCCTGCCTTAAAGAACATTGTCAAAGATGAGCTTCAGAAGTTACCGGACATAGGATTTATTTACCCCATCTCGAACAGTCAATGGGCATCCCCGCTAGTTATTATACCTAAAAACAATGGTAAGTGGCAGATATGTGTGGACTATAAGGGATTAAATAAATCAATACAAAAAAATCATTTCCCCTTGCCATTCATTGACCAAGTCCTGGATACTTTAGCCGAAAATAAGTTTTTCTCCTTTCTAGATGGTTTTAGTGGGTATAACCAAATCCAAATAGCTCCTGAAGGTCAAGATAAAACCACCTTCACATGCCCTTGGGGAACCTTCGCATACCGAGTCCTTCCATTTTGTCTTTGTAATATGCCTGCAACATTTCAGAGGGCAATATTAGGAAAAAAAAATTATCTATTCAATGATAGTGTCAAGATTTATATGGATGACTTTACCCCATACGGGGATTCATTTGAAGAAGGGTTGGAAAACTTAGAAATGTTACTCGAAATATGCAAACAAAAACATGTGTCTCTGAGTATAATAAAATGTCACATGATGAGGGAAGAAGGAATAGTTATGTGACATTTTATTTCGATCATTGGAATTCAAGTTGATCCTACCAAGGTAGAGGTAATATTACATTTTCTTGTACCCAAAACACCAACACATGTACGTAGTTTTATTGGTTGTGCTAGCTATTATTGATATTTTATAGAAAAAATTTCCAAAATAGCATCTCCACTTTTTCAGTTGTTGACTAAACATGCAGAATTTCTGTGGACAGATGAGTGTGAAGTAGATTTTTTGAAGATCAAGGAACTAGTCTGTGAAGCTCCGATATTATGGGGTCCTGACTGGAAACTCCCATTTCATATCCACACTGATGCTTCTCAGATATTAGTTGGGGAATTTTTGTGACAGCAGGAGGACAAGAAGTCATATACAGTCTATTATGTCAACAAGAATTTGACCCCTGCTGAATTAAACTATACGGTAACTGAAAAAAGAGTTACTGTTTTTTATTTATGCTATTAATAAATTTCGGCATTACATTACTGTATATCCTACTTTTGTGCACACTGATCATGCAAAAATCAGGTACTTGATTAATAAACCTATCACCCTCAGTCGTATTACAAGGTGGTTATTTTTAATTCAAGAATTTGACATTACCATCGTAGATAAACTAGGGAAAGATAACGTATTTTTTTATTTCCTTTCTAGACTCGATACTAGCGATGAAGGTACACCTATAGAAGATAGTTTTCTAGATGGACATATTTTTTCAATTTCTACTCATACTCTATGGTATGAGGATATCGTTAATTATCTTGCTACAAGGAAGGTGACTCATCATTTTTTGCACAGGGTACAACGAAATATTATTCATCATAGTACATGTTATTCTTGGATAGCGGGATATCTTTTTCAAACAGGGCTCGACCAACAAATCCAACGCTATGTAGGAGAAGATGACATATATGATGTCCTGAAGGCTGCTCATGATGGTCCCTATGGAGGAAATTCTACAGACAAACAGACATGTCATAAGGTGTTACAGATGGGATACTATTGACCCTCCATATTTCAGGATGCGAGAAATTATGTCTGAAGATGTGATAGTTTTCAACCGATGGGTCAGCCTATTCGATCATATGAAATTTTGTTACAGTCCCAAGTAGTCCTTGAGCCCTTTGAAAATGGGCTATTGATTTTTTCAGCCCTTTCAATCCATCTTCACATCAGAAAGTTCATATTTTGGTTAGCATGGATTATGTAACAAAGTGGGTAAAGGACAAGGCTGTTGTGAAAGAAACAGAACAATTTCTCTTGGACTTCTTATTCGAAGATATTTTTGCTCGATATGGAGCTTTGAGAGAGATAGTTTCTGATGGGGGAGCGCAATTCACATCACACATGATAGAAAGGCTTATGAAAAAGTATGGAATTAAGCATAGGGTGACATCTCCATACCATCCTTAGGTGAACGGTTAAGTGGAAAGCATGAAAAAGGTATTATAAAATATTCTCATAAAGACTGTGGCAAGACATCATCGAGATTGGGCTGAAAAACTTCCTGAATATCTCTAGACATATAGAAAAAAATGGCAGAATACAACAGGGTTTTCACCATTTGAGCTTGTCTATGGAAAATCCCCATTGTTTCCAGTAGAATTCGAAATTAACACACTCAGAACAGCTCTTGAAGTAGGATTAGATCTTTCATAAGCCCAGAAAAACCGACTAGATCAACTAAATGAGTTGGATGAAATTCGTTTAACGGTTGTCCAGAAAATTGTTGCAATCCAACAGTAGAGAAAAAAATGGCATGAAAAAATTATCAATAATAAGGTGTTGGGGATTGGGCATTACTCTATGATTCCTCCTTTAAGGACTTTAAAGGAATTTTTTTCTCTCGTTGGATGGGACCCTATGAAGTTGATGTGGTGTTTGATAATGGAACTGTCAAACTTGTCACAATTGATGATAGTACACATGCTTCTTTCATAGTAAATGGACATTGTCTCATATTGTATCACCACCCAGCTTCTAAGGATGCCTTCATCAAACAAATCTCTGATAAATTTGGTTTTAAGGTTGTTCGTGTAGAGAATTCCTCCTTTGCATCCTCTAATTGATCCAAAAAAATTTATATATGTAATAATCTATATAAATAAAATATTGTTACTACTCAATTGTTTTGATTACACGTACTATCACTGGCGTGCAATTTTGTGGAGATCCAAATTTTTCTAAGTACCTGGTGCTATTACTCCTTCGGTGTTGTTACTCCGATGTTTTTACTCCTCTAGGTGGTGGAAATTTTTCTAAACACCTAGTCTTGTTACTCCTTTGTTATTGTTACTCCGATGTTGTTACTCCTCTCGGTGGTGGAAAATTTTCTAAGTATCTGGTGTTGTTACTCCTTCGGTGTTGTTACTCTGATGTTGTTACTCCTCTGGGTGGTGGAAATTTTTCTAAGTACCCAGTGTTGTTACTCCGTAAAAATTTTCTAAGTACCCAGTGTTGTTACTCCTTCAGTGTTGTTACTCGTCCGATGACTGTCACTCCTCCACCGTTGTTACTCCATAAAAATTTTCTAAGTACATAGTGATGTTACTCCTTTGGTGTTGTTACTCCTTCGGTGTTGTTAATCCATATAATTTTTCTAAGTACCCAGTGTTGTTAGTATTCCTCCACCTAGGTAAGTCGCCAGGTACGTCCCCGACCGACTTTTGCATATTTTATTAATAATTATTTTGACGTGAAATTTCCATGACCATGGACAGTCATCCCTTAATTGGGGGGAGTTATTGTCATAACTGAAACGACGACATAATGAAATTTTAATTATGATTTTTCGACGTCATCATCAGAACTTGTGCCAATACATACACTCCACGACCCTTACCCTATTCTGCACAATTATTAATATGCATTGGGACTTGAGATAAGTACGTGTATGTTATTTAAACATTCCTTTCCAACTCTACGTAATAATTACCATAATCATCCTTCATAATTACCATAATCTGCCATGATTTTTTCCCATTTCTCAATAAATTGCCTTCCATATTTTACTATTACCACACTCCATTTTCTACCATTTCGTCACCGCAAGACTTACCTACCGATACTCTCCCCTAACAATCCTCTACTACTCCAAAGTGTTGTTAATGAGCTATCTTGGAATGGGTGGAAACCTCTGGCTCATATCAATGAGGATGTATGGCAAATCTTTTTAGACCTAGGCTGGGATGTGTACTTTGAAAGGTTGCAAGGATTCGACGAAACTATCAGAGCTGAATTTGCATTAAAATTGGAAGTAAATCACTCCAGAGTGGGGGGTTTAGATATCCATGTCACAAAGGAATCCATCTCAGTCGTCAATGTATTGCCACAGCAAGGGCATAAATGGTTCTCTCAGAAATATCATTTTCCAAAATTCCCAAAATTGTTTTTACAGGCTGGGGAAACAACATTTCAAAAAGGAAGGGGATATGATTGTAAGTCTCTAACATATCCATGGGGAAAGGTGGCATATTTTGTGATAAGGTACATAACCTACGAAGGGTGACTTGCTACTATGTTCAAATACCACTTTAAGCTTCTGGTGCATCTTCAGTTTTGGCATACACATATCCATTCGTTGGATATGCCTTTCTTCCTATGGAAGAGTCTCCAGTTGATGGCGCAATCCACCCACCATTCTTGATAAGTATTAGCCTACTCACAAATCATGAGTTGGTTTGGTTATTGGTAATGCCTTCTCTTTCTAAAACTTTTGTTCCTTGGTCACAATTCATTGAATTGTCATAAGAAGAACTTGAGGCTATGATATCTGCAAGGGAGGGGACAAAGGAGAAGAAATGGAGATAAGAGACCTCAGTCAATATTTCCCCAAAAGAACCAACATCGCCTTCTAGTTCAGTGGGAATGGAGGCAATGGAAATAGAAGAGACCACAGTTGACGCTGCTCCACAAGAACCAGCATCCCATCTCATTGCAATAGGAATGGAAGCAATGGAGTTAGAAAATGTAGTCGATGTTGTTCCACAAGAACCAGTGTCAACTAACAATTCACAAGGAGGATAATCACCAGTCAGAGGATCAATAGGTGGTGTTGTTACAAAATAACCAACACCACCCGTTCAAATATATCAGGATTCCACGAGGTAATTTGAAAGTGGTGTTGCTACACAAGAACCAGCACCACCTATCCAAGAAAATTTGGGACCTGAAGTAGGAATCGCAAGTGGTGGTGTCACACAAGAACCACCACCACTAGCTTAGAAGAATTAGGAATCTTTAGAAGATATATTCCCTTTAGTCAGCACTGCTCCATAAGAACATGTGTCGATTGCTAGACAAGAAGACAATTTGGAAGGAAGCATGGTTCAATTAGTGAACAAGGGGGATGGAAAGGAAGAATATGAGTCAGCGGGCATAGCCAGGGAAGAGATTGAAGAATATGTTCATCATTCCACATTTCCTGCAACTTTACCAAAAGGGACAAAGAAATTTTGTTCCCCTCGGCGCTTGGTGGAAGAGGAAGATATTCCCCCAATTTTATAATTTGTTGGAGCAATTTTGGGTACAATGGTTGATAAGACTATTCAGGTGCCAGTACTCACCGGCACACAGACATGAAAAAATGGAAGCATAAAGGTCAGCACTGACACACACGAACCGGTGTCGACCGGAGAATAGGTTGAGGAATTAATAGTCAACGCCACCCCTCTAGGGCCACCAAAATAAAATTTTCTTGTTGAAACTAACCCACAAGGGTTAAAAACAGTTCTTAGACAATTAGGAGATGGCCTTGCGGCAGAACAGATGAAAGGGAAGGATGTCAGGGAAATTACACCTCCGACCACAGGGGAAATGAAGAGGTCGTAAGACCTGAAGAAGGAAATGAAAAGGTCGTAAGACCTGAAGAAGGAAATGAGGAAGTCGTAAGACCTGAGGAAGGAAATGAAGGGGTCTCTCCCCAAATGGAGGAACAAATAAAAGAATTCAAGGTAAAGGAGGAGTCAGTCGACACATTTGTTGACAATAATCTACCAAATCCCGCACCAGCTACAGGACCAGTAGAGGAAGTCATTTACAAACTGGAAATCATTGAAAAATGTGAAAAAAGAGACCCCCTCTTAAAGAAAGGTACCAGCCCCAATTTAATGAAGTCATGCATTTAAAAATAGAAAATCTTAAATTGATAAAAGAGGTACTACGCTTACAGAAGAAACCAAGGATATACAAGAAAAAGGCTGCAAAATATAGGGCTGAGGCCATCTCATCAGCAGTTCAGATAGAGGATAATCCTACAATTTTTTTCACTACACAAACTAAACCCATTGAGTATTTATTTGAGGCCCGAGAATTATTTTTGGCCGCAAAAATTCAAAAATGGCAGGCTTTTTCATATTGCCTTCAACAGGGGACAATCACTTTCAAAATCCACCAAAAATAAGTGAAAATAATTCACGAATAGGTTGTGCAGACCATCATTGGTTACATAGACCAGATGGACAGAGAGAGGCAAAAACAGGAGAAACAACAAAAGAAGATCAAGGACTTGGAAGAGTAGGTACGAATACTGAAGGACGATAAGGAAGAGATGTTCACTTTGGCACAAAAGGTAATGGCTTTCTGACCCCCTGCTCACATCTATGCTCTTCTTCTTCATGAACAATATATTTTCTTTTGTTTGGAAATTATTCATCATGAGGTCAACTACGAGATAGAAGATCCTATATAGTTTTTGCGCATCCTGAGAACTCATGATGTTTTGAATCAACACTTGATGTGTGAACTATATATGCATGATTACTTCCTGAGTAATGATCATACATTCAATCCAATTCTTATTGTGGGAGGTGTTCAATTAAGAGCCTTTACTTCCTATATAATCAATTAGGTTAAATGGAAGAAATCCTTTGACACATTCGAAGAAAATCAAGCTACTAATCCACTTGTCCTTCGAAGGGAAAATGGTAAGTCTGTAAATATTTACAACAAGAATGTTACTTTTTGGAAGCTTGAGGAATGAAAAACACAAATGTTAGTAACCAGAAGTGGTGCACTAATTTTTGTACAAAATAGGTGGTCACTTGTCAAGACGAGGCTTCGGAAAGCTGCAGGAAAATATGGATTCTATCATCATTAGTTGTCAGGATACAGGAACCTTTTGGGGCTCCTAATTTTTCACAAGCGTTAGAAATTATACCACGTTATGTTGCCTGTAAACACACTTGTGGGGTTCGATGGATGGATTTGAGGTTCTAGTTTCCCATCATCTGGCTGCCAGTGGATCATTACACTCCAGCGTACAATGTGAATAATGATTGGTGGAAGTAAGTCCTCATGACATATGGGTATAAACCTCCAGGAACATAAATGACTGGGAAATATGATCTTGCCAAGATTCACGTTGATCATAGTCACTCAACCCCAGACTTGCATAGGTGGCAGGCTGCATGAGGACATGTAGAAAGACTAGTTGGGGGGAGTTGTTGGGAGCTAAACTTGCACATATGTATCTACCTTTTTATCCTATTTCCCTTCCTCATTGTATCATTAACAGTCAATTTATGTCATAAACCTCACAGGTATACCTCTTGTCATGTCTTCATGGATTATTTAGTCAATGAAGCATAGTCGTAATGAATTATTACCAAAGTGGCTTGCTAACTTCGTTATTCTTGCAGATTCGGAGGTCAGATGACCAAGTTCGTAATTCCAGGGAAAGTCGTCGAGATGGAAGCACTATCTTGGGACAGCGTTGCAATGATGGAACAACTTCATATTTATCTCTCTGCTATATTTTTCATTTGTTTTTGTTTATCACAACCACTATGTAATTGTAGGAAAACAACTCTCATAATTTCATGAACTGTTAATGTAATAATTTTTATAAGGGTTACATAGTTGTAGAGAGGAGATTAGATGATGAGAGAATTAAGAGTCTGTAACAGTACTTTGTTGATCCATTTCATTTTAATGCAATTCGCCTTTCTGATCTCTTCTTGAGTTTGTGATTTTATCACAGCCTTGATCAGGGAGTTGGGCCCACTCTCCTGACCAGATGTTGTTGAATTAATGTGTGTTACTTCTTCATTGTATCGCACATTTCCTTTATTGTTGTAACTATTTAATGTGATTGATGTGAATCTAGTCGCTATTTACAATTGATTGATGTTATTATTTCATTACTGTTACATTGGGTTGTTATTTTTCATACTCTATTAAATTCATTATTTATACGGAATTGTGTAATTGTTATCTACATATACTTTGCATGTTAGCCTTGCAATAACCAAACGCATCCCGGAATTATAATTTATGTGGGAAATTGTTGAATAATATTATTCACACTTGGACACCAACAATTTCCAAGCCCAATCTCTCCATGATGACCTTTGGAATTAAATTGTGAGATGCCCCTAAATCTAACATAGCATTGTGTAATGTCATGTCATGAATATTTAAAATCACATAGAATGGTGGCACTTTTTCATTTTTCTCATCTTCCACTCTTGGTCCTAAGAATATGGTAGGGTGATATTCTTGCAAATTTAGAGTATCAAAGGGTCGAGATTGAGTGTTAAGAATTTTCACAATTTGACTTTTGTATTTTGTGAACTTTAATATTTCTCCAAAGTGGACAACAATTTTTATTTTTGAAATCTCATTTTCTAAGTTAAAAATTGGTTGTCCCTTTTCAATTTATTTCCCATGAGCATCTTTCTTCTGTTTAATATCCTTTGTACCATCTGCTTTCTTAGGTTGATTCTTATTTGCAACTATAGGGACATTCCTATTCCTCAAGTTATATTGTTTTTTCATCTAAAAAATGGCATGTTGATAGCCTTTCTGGTATTCTGATTGTTTTTCAGTTTCATCATGACACATACCATTACTCGATTCATCATGTTCTTCCTTTGTTAAAAACATCCATGTTTCATCCTCATCCAAACAATGTATGATGTATTCTTGATTTTCTGGCTACATTTCTTCTTCATCTACTAGGTTTTTCTAGAAAGGGGGCCTAACTTGTTGATCAGACTGGTTTCTTTGTTCTCTTGGTCTCTGTTGAATCTGAGGTCTTCTAAAATTCAGATTTCTTATTTGTGTTTCAGGTTGTGCATCAGGAGGATTATTTCCAAGTGTTGATCTATCCATAAGCCTTTCCATGGTTTTCATCATAGTGTCAAATTTTACATCTGAAGATGTAGAAGGTTGGTCTTCCTCTTTTACTCTTCCTTTACCAACCTTTGATCTTTTTGCGGCAGTCATGTTAAATTCCACCTTAACAACATCATTTTGCATATCATCCAAAATGGAAGATTCCCTTTCTCTCAGCAAAATGGAAAATTCATAATCATAAGCTTCATAATGAAATTGGGCAACCCCTGGGGGAGGTTTTATATGATCAGGAAAAAAATTATAAACCTTTTTAAGCCTCTTTGAAAAATCTTGCATTGATTCATTACTTTCTTTCTAAAAATAATTATATTCAGTTAGTGCTTAAACAAGATTTTCCATGCTTCACCATTTCTGATCAAATTTGGATCAGGACCTAAGTGATAGCTCAAATTTCAAAATGTTCAAAAGTGTGTCGAACCTGAGCACCCAAATAGATCTCATCTTCTTGATTGTGGTGCCGCGAACGGTTCAAAAAACCGACATCATATGAAGAAGTTATCGCAATTTGAAAATTCTAGTAAATTGCAAATTTTCACAGTTAACCAGGGTTAACTGGGAAAAGGTACAATCAGGAAAAAATATATATATATATTCCTGGGAATATTTGAGGAATATTCCTAGAATATTCCTTGGAATATTCCCCAAAATATTCTCCAAAATATTCCTTCTAGGCCAGTTGTTGGAGGACAAGTGTCGAATTCTTATTGGGCATACAGATTTGTTGGGCCTGTTATCAAAAAATTGGACCTGATAGGCTACTAATCAAATCAATCTCATGTAACTATTTCAAACTAATCCTTTGATTGAGGCTTAGCCTCCTCAACCTAAGAGGGCTCTTTCAAGGGTTAATTATTTTGATAAAAATATAGATGGCTAACTCTATGTGGGGTAATAATCAGATAAATGATAAATGTAGGTTAAAAATTACATCAACAAGTACACATTGGGATTATGGAGTCAAAATAGCTTCAGTAAACCAATCAATCTAATTAACATGGAAGTTTAGGCATATCATAGTTTTGGTCAAGAGATACACATGTGAAACTGTAAAAAACACAGTCAGTTTGTCTATATAGGAAGTCAAAGCACTAAAGATGAATTGTGAGTAACATAGAAAAACACCACTGCAATAGGATAGTAAAAAGATGCAAGTAGAATAAGAAAACACTAGAACTCCTTCTGAATCTCAAGTTGGCTACATAGAAATCTATGTATTTAGCTGAAAACTAGTCATTTACATTAAACACAGTGTTTTGCCAAGAAATGTCCAACCTTTTGCATATTCGACTTCTTGATATTTTATAGATCATTTAAAACATAAGATAACCTTATCTAATGCTAGATACATCGAACTCTTGACTCTTGACAACTTGCCTAACCATATGACATGGTATTTATTACAAAATGAAAGCTAATCTACTAAACAGTCCTATTACAAATATGATTCAAACTCTTAATCACCTATCTATAACAACCTTATCTTAATTAAATTACATCCTTTTCCAAATGTATTTACACCTGGTCAAATCTAGATGATTGGCTTCAATTCTTGATGACCATAATGCTGACCTCCATCAAAGTAGGAAGCAGTACCCTATTTTCTAGGCATAGGGTCCCTTTCAGTTTTGAAATGTTTCTGACCATCATGAATTCATCATTTCGAGGTCCTTTGTTGTTAGGAACTAAATTAACACCTACCAAAAATCCTCCCTAAGCTCCATTTGTCCTAAACCATCTTCACACTATTCAAATGAGTTGTAATAGATTGTGTTACGAAAACAACACAGTTTCGTAGCGTGGCTCTTTTACCCTTTCTTCTTCAAAATTTTGATTTATTTCCTCCAGGATTATCTTCATTATCATTTAATATATCCTCCCTAGTAATTTCAGGTCATAATTCATAATTTTTCCCTTCAAAAATTTATGAGAAAGAGTGAAAAAAGCCGCTACAACAGTTTCGTAGCGCTTTTCACTCTTTTTACACTGTTTGCGCTACGAAATTGCTGAGTGAGCATTTTTGTCCAAATTTTTTCAAAGTGAAAACTATAAATGTGCCAAAACTCAAAATAACACTAATTTCATCAAATCAAAAAGCCATATGAACTGAAAAACACAATTTTCATGAGGTTCCTTCTTAATTTTCACTTGATTTAGATTTTGACTTTTTAATGATTGTCATTTTGCACCTTTGTTATTTAACTCATCCTGAATCACTTTCAGTTGCTGCTCCAAATCTTCCACTTGATCTTAGGTTTCATGTTACTAGCTCTCAAGTGAGTATTTATTACTCTGACAAATTTGGCTTCCTTGATTGCTCGGACTGTCCATGTGAAAAACTGCTTTGCACTGCTTGGAGTTTCAGAAATATAACCAGTTTGACCTTCCCATAGTGCCTTCATTATTTTGAACTCTGCTTTCTCAATACTGTGCTTTCTAGCCCTCTTTCTCATCACAACAATTTATTGGTTTGCTAACCTCAACTTCTCTTCAATATGTTGAAGCTTTGTTTTCCTTGTCACTTCTTCTTTTCCCTCTTTTGTTCTGCTGGTTGTATGCTTCTCTACAGGTGTTGACAGATCAACCACTTCTTCAAGGGCTTTAGTTGTTTCAATAGTTTCTTGAACTTCCTTGTTGCCTTCCTTAAGTTTTTTAGCATGCCTAGTTAAAGGCTTTCTAGCTTGAAAGATAAAAGCTGCATTTTCACCCTCAAACTCAAGCTTCTTTACAGACTTAGAATTTTTCTGTTTGTGCTCATCTTCTCCAATGAAGTCAGCTTGCACAATGGGTGTCTCCACTATGTCAATGCATGCAGGATGTCATTTAATTTTCCCTTTATCACTGGGTTGTCCTCTGTATCTGTAGCAATTTTTTTTCCCTTTAATGACACTACTCAGCTTCTTGTTACTCTTTTTATTTCCTGCCTGTTGAAATATTGTCTCTGTTTTGCCTCTTTGACAATATTTGACCTTTGTTTTGTAGGTGATGGAGTTGGAGTATCAAGCACTTATGCCTGCTCTGTCCTTTTCTAAACTTGTTTCCTTGGCTTCAGTTTTGCAAATTCCTTTGGTTTTGCAACTACAGGTTGACTAGACTCTGCTACTGGTGGTGATGGAGTTCCTTTAGTTTTGGGGTTTCTAGCAGGAGTTAGTGTTTCCAACTCAAAACCATTTATAAACAAAAAGGATGACAAATCCCTACCTATCTTCTGAAGCTCATTCAAAATCAATAACTTCATCAAACCATGGTGAAACAAAGATGTTTCACAACCTTCAAATTTGGATTGTACTTTATCAGTCATTTTAGCAAGACTCCTATGCAGGTAAAAGGGAAAATCAAGTGAAATTTTACCTATGAAATGCAGAAGCAGCTTGAAATGATATGTGTAGACCTTATGATATCTTCCTTCACATGTAAAATATCTTTGGATGTTGAGCAGCAGCTTTTCATAAGTGTCTTTGATGCAGCCTCTAGGGATAGCGTTATTGAGGTCCATATCTTCATACTCAGGTTTCATGAATTCTTTGGATGGCTCCAAATCAAATTTAAAACTTTTGAACCAAGTTTCTTGACCCCTTGGTATTTTTGTCACGGCATCAATAATATCTGGTGTAATTGGCACACTTAGCATCCCAACCTTGGTAGTTGTTCCAATGAAGTGCAAGGAAAATTCTTTAGACACCTATGTGTGGCAACCCTGCAGCTTTTCACAAAACCAAAGACAACCTACTCTGTTGAATGCCTCCATCACTGTTGGGTCTTCAACTATGGCCTTCATATTTTCAGGCTCGTGTCTTAAGCAGTGTCCCCCTCTGTGGATTTTATTTTCCTCTGCCATGCTTCACAGAAGAATTGTCAGCCTCTCTTGAATATGTGAAATAGCAGCCTCACTTGATTAGTTTATATCAGCCTCACTTAATTAAGATGAAGAAAACTTGTATTGAACAGCCACAGGTTTGGCTTGACACTTTAGAGCTTAGACACTCAAATGGAGGCAAAGGAAACGAGAATGACCAATTAAGCAAGATTTTGAATTTGAAATGTCATCTCATAACTGAATTATGCCTCATTCATACCCTATCATGATAATGATGACTTCAAAATGGGTAAGTACATTGAATCTCATCACTAACTGACTCATCATACCACTAACCTATCATTTCCCAACGAATTCTAACATATTTCAGCTCAAATAACAAGACAGCTAAGAAACCGCGCTTTCGTAGTGCCGAGAGTGTATTTTTCCTTATTTGCGCTACGAAACTATTAGCGCTTTCGTAGCACAAATCAAATTTTTTGAACTAGTGGCGCTATGAAAATGTGGATTCTTGGCTAATTGTAGAGTTTTGACCTGAAACTTTATGGAATGACTCCCAAAAGGAAATTATGGATATTTGACAATGAATGGACCTTTAAAAGACTTTATTTGAACTTAATGATGACCTTTGAACTTATAAAAATCTAACCTACCCTTAACCAAATCCTAAATTGACTTCTAAGCTGAATTTATAACCATAACCAAAAAAAAAATTGACACAATAATATTTTGAAAATTTTTGGGTGATAACAAGGCCAATCAAATAGCGCCACATGGAAAACCTGGAGGCCACCACATGGGCCCAATAGTTGGTCAAAATTTTATGTGGGAGGTGGGGCTTGAACCCCTGACCTCCCCCTAGCTAGCACGCTCACGTGCCAACACACCATTCAAATGATTCTTAACAATGAAAGGATAGACAGCATATTTAAATTTAAAAAAAAATTATGCGGTGGAGCGAAGGGGCCAACCCCTCCCCCATAAGACCACTCCCATGACCCAAGGGCTAAAACCAAAGGTGCAAACGTTAACCGACAGTCCTGTGTGGAGCATTCACATGGTGAGGTTACAAAAAATGCTATCCCCGACGGTTAAGGCGTAACCTCCAACAACATTTCCGCAAACAGTTGAGTTGTCACATGGCATTGTTTAATGCTAACCTTTCCGCTGACAATTTTCATTCAACCCATAACTCAACCACGATCCAACATTCACTAGATTTTAAATGCAGGTTCCACCCAAACCGTTGTCGGTTTTTAACTGTGGTGTTTTGGGTCATGTGCCCTGTTAGTGCCTAAATCTACCTCAGGCTGAAAAAAGGCAGAGTTTAGGGTAACATCAAACCACGCTCAATCTGGTAGCTAGCCCTACCAGATCAGGAGAGGGCTCTCTTTGGGTCAATCTCAGCAAAAATAATCAATATGGCTTGAGATGACTTGAAATAAAAACTAATTTTAGGCTAGGTATATAAGTAAATGAGTTTGATCTTGATTTTTGGGGGTTTTGTTGGAAACAAAGGGAAAGGCAATTTTGGGTTCGGGGATCAGGCCTAGTTTTTGCAGAGTTCTGAATGGGGCAAGGAAGGAAATTGTCTTGATGCTTTGGATTGAATGAATGGATATTTTAGACCAGTGAGGAGCTGAATAGGGCAAGAGGCTTTCAAGATTCCTCTTCAAACAGATGAAAACATGGAAAATTAAACAAAACTGAAGGCAGAGCAAAACAATCTAATGAATTCCACATTTATCACTCATTTGTTTAATTTAAGAAGAAAGGAGAAAGGAAATGATACACATAAACATCAACAAAATTACAATCGCATATAGAAACACACCATCAAAACATAGAGCCACATGGATCCCAAAGAGTGCTGCAAACCCTGGTCTATTCCTTTGCCAAAATTGCAGATATGAAATGTACAATGAAGTGCCAAACAATCCCAAGTGTCCAACCTCTGAAAATGACTGAGAAAATACAAGATATAGACAAGCCTAACTCATTCCCATGCCTCTACAGGTCGAGCTCACTATTTTAGGAGCTGTTTCAACAAGATCTAAACTAAGAACTGGAAATTAGGCAATGAAACAACTTGCCTCTATATGATAGGAAATTGATTCATTCACTTACATTTCACTTTTTGGTGAATGAATCTACTAAGATGAGTAAAAATGTGTCAAAATTAAATCATAGTCATGAAATTACATCAAGAGTTACATGAAAAAGTCAAACTAGCCAAAACTAGGCGAAAATCTGAGCTACTAAGTGAAAAATAGGCCAAATTTCCCAATGCGCCGTGCCTAAAATCTCTATGCATATCACAACTTTGAGGCTGATTTTGAGGGCCTTTCTGAAGTCAAAATTGAGTGCAGGATAGCTTGTTGGAAATTTATGCCTGTCTAATTTCCAACCCAAGTGGAATTTATGAATTTGGTTGCCATTTGCCTCTCCAAAAATCAAATCTCCCAACATTGCTTCCTGTGTGTCCAAAAAGTGGCAGAAAGGCCATTTTTAGGGTGTTTTTGACCCTCTAGGCAACCCAGAACTTGTCAAAATTATTAGGTAATGTGTAGGCATGCATAAATTTTCATTAAAAATTTAAAAATGCAAATTTTTCCTCCAAAGGAGCTGCCAATTATAAGCGCGCGCCAAGTGGCGCTACGTGTCAGGCGGAAAAATCTGTGTTTAGGCCAAAAAATTCAAAATTGACAAAAAGTTCCCCAAATTTCTTGAAATTTGGGATGAATGTCCACCATCAAGCACTATTCTGGGCCAAAGAAGATTTGGCCAAAATTTGGAGTCTATCATGCCTTTTGCGACACTTTAGTGCCCTCTTTAGTTTTGCCTTCAGGATCTTGATCCTCGCTTTGCAAACATGATTTCGTGCCCAATAGTGGTTCTTCATGTGCCTGAACATGTTATTTTCCTTTTTTTCCTTCTCCAAAAGCTTCTCAAGATGAGTATTGACCCTCTCAAGCCAATTCTCTCTATCAGCCTCAATCTCCCGCTCAATGGGTGTCATCTCGGTTTGGCTTCTTCGGGCAGCTTGCCGAATCTCACGGATGTTTTTCAACTCCGTGATTGTTTGCTGATCCTCCAACTATTTGTTCTGCTGCTCCAAGTAATTTATGATCCATTGGGCCCTTTGCAATTTGACGGTCAACGTGTCAATCTCCGCCTTCTGCTCCTGAATAGTCTCCCTCAACTTTGAGGTTGGAGAGCTCGAATCCTCATCAATAAGTATGAAATCAGTATCCTGGCCTCCTGAAGGGCCCTCGTCCTGCATAGGCCCCTTACCTTTGTCCTTTACCTATACCTGTTCTGCTGATGACGGCAACGAGACCCCTTCCACCCTAGGTGGAGATAGTACTCGTCGGGCTGCTGCAAATAATACTCTGGTGCCTCTCTGATAAATAACAAACACTGGCACACTGATAGGCTATGTCTCGTGACCTTCAGGCTGATATGAAGGTTCACCTGGCTCATGAACAACCTCTGGAGGACCCTGAGGTGTTGTGAAGAAATCACGAGAAATGAAATCCTCCCATGAAATGCCTTGCAATCCAAGCTGATGTACAACCACGATCTTGATGAGTGCATAGTGATAAATATTGTTGTACTGCTACTCGGGAGTTTTCTTCTGCACAAGCATGGTCATCCTCTCGATATTCCAGCACATGAAATAAGGAATGTTCATCATCCTCACTCTCGTGAAATGCATCAATAACCTGATGTGGTAGGCATAGAGGCGTGAGAACCGACCCTCACAACTAAAATATCTGATAATAAGTTTCATCAAAGGCGCATAGGATTCCTTTAGGAACCAGAATGGGAACACCCTGCTGAGCTGCCTCACAAAGCTAGGCCTGATGTATGGTTCATAATGCACTCTTTCCACCTGTTGTCTTTTGTTCCACTGTTCACCCACATTCGGTATCTCGATTGCTTGAGAAATGTTTTTTGGTGTCAAAGTGAAATTTACACCAGCAAGAGTTACCTGACCATCATTTAAATGCAATACAAACAAACGAGCCAACTCCTGATGATGATGAATCCTAGCAATCATCTCACAATACTGATAGCATGACTGCTCTCGAAAACATGCCATGGCAAGTGAGCAATCCTGCAATTGAGTCAATGAGGTGGGCTCTTCTCTCACATGTTTGCCACCTTTACGAGGCCTTCTAGATGCATGTAGCTCAGTGGTAGAATCACTATATTTGTCATAGGATGTATCAGTGTCTGTCTCCATGATGTCCATACAAGGTCTATGCAAGATCTATGAGAATTTTGATGCCTTTTGTCTTAATTTCCAAATGTGTGTCAAAGGGGAGGGACTGTAGGAGATATAGGGAAATGGGGACAATGGGGTTTTAATCAAGGGATAATTTTCCTTTTGAAAGCTTTTGATTTGACAAAACTTAGGGACAAGGGACAGCCACTGGATTTTTTGGGATTTGGGGAAATTTTGCAAATGAGAATAGGGATAATGGGAATGAGATGGTATGAGTGGCTTTAGGGATTTAAGGGAGATAGGGGAATGGACTGTAGTGATGATATTACAGTGAGGGGGAGGAACAAAAAGGTGGGGAATAGAGTATTTGGCACCACAATTAATTTTAAAACTTCAATTTCAAAACCCTAAGGAAGCAATTTTTCAACAAAATGATAAGGTTTGGATTTTTTGTATCAAGTTCTCATAATCAATCATATAACCACACCATTCACGAGTTTATGGGCACTAAAATATCACATGAACTTGCTTGAGCAGAAAAACCGAGTCAATACAAGAATTTGGAAGCAAATGGAAAAAATTATCATTTCAGGCCTGTGCGTCGTACAGTCAACCCAGTGCGCCGCGCACCTCCAATGTGTCGTGCCAGTGTAATTTTTACACTGCGGCGGCCGGCCCAATGCGTCGCGCCTGCCCAGTGCGTCGCGCCGACTACCCAATGCGCCACGCACCCAACTTTGCCCAGTTTTTATCCAAATTTTCTTTGTTCCTTTAACATGACTTTCTCTTGTTTCAATCTTTCTCTTTGGGTGCAAATATGCTTCTTTTGAACATGACCAATGACTTATATACAGAAAAAATTAATTTTCATTTCGTAAAACTGAATTTTGTAATGCACAAACTTTGACACTTTTCAAGAAAGTCTATTTTGCCTCATTTTTGCTTTTGCAACTGAATGATGTCCTTTCTGTCTGTTCTGCAAGGAATGGATGGAATGGAACTTTGGAAAAGGTGACCAGGACTGCGAATGGAGCATTATTACAACTGAATAATTTTGAAAATTGCATAGCATTTGTTACAAAAAGATAAAATAGACATTTTTTCTTCAAAACAAAGTTTTGAAGAAAAATCATTTTCAAGCATTATGATGATGAAATATTTTCACTGAAAACCTATTTCGAACCTCCCTCATGTGCCTGCTGACATTATTAGGCATTTTGAGACCAGATTGATAAAACCCTAGACCTAATGAGACTAGAAACCCTAAAATGACTCTTTGCCAATTATGAGACCAAACATGACTGTACATGATTTTAATGAACAAAAATAGGCCAACTGGTACACGACATGAGGGATATGAGTGACAAGACATTTCCATCAGATGATCCATGCTCCTAATGGAATGCAGGTGACTGAACTAAATGAGAAACCTAAAATGATATGCAACAAGAGAAATTTGATCTCTGACGGAGGGATGAAGATACCTACTCTACAATTGGCTCCAATGGGGATGGTAGCTCCTTGGAGGTGCCAAGAACGGCAGATCTTTGGGAGAGAAGACAGTGCCTTCGTCCATTGGGCTATGGAATAAAAAACTCAAGCTAAAATGCATGACTAAAAACTGATGACTTGACAACACAAATTGACTCTCACTCAACTAAAAACTGACTCGATACTTAAATACAACTGAAAAACTAGAAAATATGCTCAAAATGGAGCTTATTCAATACAACCTACTCTAACAGTTTCATTCATCACCTGATTCAAGTGAAATGAAACAACCAATGCAACCAAGTAAGTATTCAGGTTGTTGTTTGAATTCTCCGCAAGTGCTTGTTTATGAACAACAAGAGAGAACTACTGAAAGGCAACTCCCATGAAAACTTGTGAACGGATCCGTTGAATACTATGGATTCTCTATCTGCCTCCAAAAACACTGCATAAGGATCCTGAAATTCATGCACACTAGGACTTAGCTCATCCAATGGATTACTTCTCTTCTTCTCATACCATGAATGCAAACTTTGTTTTGAGCTTTGTGACGAGGCTCCTGCTAAAAATGACAAAGAGACCGGCTGCCGGATCAAGTTTGTATCAGCACACGTTTCAAGCTCACATATAGTCAATGGAGAAAGACTTTGACTGCAAACATCATCCAACACATCAGCTATTGGATCGTGAAAAACATGAAAATACTGTTGCAACCCATTTTCTATTATTTCTGATGAGATTACATGATTTTCTACAAGCTGCTCATTTGAAGATTTACTATGCAATTTACCCTTCAAAAACTGAAATGATTCAAAACAAAATGGTACGGAATCATCTTGCATCATTTGATCATATGTGCCAGCTTCCAATTTATCATCTGCAACTTGAAAATAAATGGCATTCGGGGGCTACAAATCTGGATATGAGAAGTCTTGGACAAGGTTTTCAATGCCCTCAAGATGGTCTAAATCAAGACTTGTTGACAGTTGATTTCTGATTGCATGGAAGTTGTCTCTGATGAACTGAAATGAATCCAAACAAAAAGGCAAAGATCCTTCACTTACTTCAAAATTTGCTGCACTTCCCTAGTCATTGTCATAGCTGATATGCATCAGTTGATCAATGTATTCGAGCTGTTGAAAGTGAACTTCCTCCTTCCACAAACTAGCTGTTGTTTTGTCTGCAAGATTAGATTCTATTTGGAGAACATAATCATCAGCATACTGATCAAACTGAGGCAAATAATCAGTATAAAACACATCATCAAGCATACATGTTGAATCAACAGATCTCTCTTCTCCAAGATGATGTACAAAACAATCATTATCAGATCTATGACAACTGGGATAAGAAACAAAATGTTTTGGATCAACAACTTGTTCTTCTTCAATCATCGAGCCATGGGCTTGAACATTATACTCATTCCTTGTGGTGATCTTTTGCATCATCTCTTCCACTGCACTTACCAACATGTCAAGCTTTACCTCTAGAGATGTCGATTCCTCTAGATCTATGTTTTTCATTTCTTCTTCCTTCAACTTTTCCCTTTGGATCCACAAATGAGCCTCTACATTTACTGCATTGTTTTGCATCTCTTCAAGTGTTGCAAGATTCCTTTCTCTCAGCTGAAACTCCATTTCCGAATCAAAGGCACCCGAGTAGTGCAAGAGAGCAGATCCAGGAGGAGGTCTTATATCAACTAGCATCAAATAATAAACTTTGTTAAATCTGGCATAAAATTGTTGTACTGTCTCCCCTGGCAGTCTTTTCAACTGGTTATACTCTTCTATAATCAAGAAAGGGTTCTGTCTGATCACCCACTTGTCGAGGAAAACTTTGACGAACTGCTGGAAATCTGGGATGCTCACATCAGGCAGGGTTTTGAACCAACTCTTGACTTTGCCTTGCAAAGAAAGATAAAAAATCCTAATACTGACATCCTCTTCATCAACTTCAAAAAGGTCAAGAAAAGACTCAAAATTTAGAACATGTCTCTCAGCAGTGATATTGTCACATTCACCATCAAACCTCGGCAAGTAAAGGTAATAATTTGCAGGGAAAGCATGGAGTATAGGAGGTAAAATCAAAGGCTTGTATCGATCTGGAATTTTACAAGGTATAGGGGTATGTACAAAAGGTATAGAATCAATCTTGGTCTCTTGAGGTTCATCAGTTTGAAGATGGTCATCACAAGATTCGGAAGAAAGGTTTTGATCAAGCTCAAAAGCATGCAAATATTTGGTATTCACAATATTCAAAGGGATGGAATCAAATGCAGGCCGAGGATCTTTTCTCAAATACAATATACTTTGCAAAGCCTTCTTGACATTCTCGGGAAAAGAGAAGAAATAATTTATGACAAAGAACAAAATGTCTTGGATGAAATTCCAACTTGAATACCTGATCTTTCCATATTGTCCTTTCATGTTTCTGCTAGTCAGGTTCATCCTCCAGTGGAGTCCTTGGATCTGATCTCGAAACTAATTTAGAGTCACTAGGTGAATGATTTCAGCCTTGCAGTGTCGGATCATTGTCCACCATCAACAATCACATCTGAACTTGATTAGATCTTACTGAGGAAACCAGATGTTCATTTCATAAACTAGATCAGAGATTGATTGAAGCAGCATTCATCTACTTTCGCTAATGCAAAGCAAGAGCGTTTAGAAGGCTATTTGGCTAACTTCAGGCTCCGTCTGTAGTTTATAAAGAAAACAACAAAATTTTCTTCCCCAGTATGGTCGCCACTATGTTAGTGCCTAAATCTACCTCAGGCTGAAAAAAGGCAGAGTTCAGGGTAACATCAAACCACGCTCAGTCTGGTAGCTAGCCCTACCAGATCAGGAGAGGGCTCTCTCCGAGTCAATCTCAGCAAAAATAATCAATAGGGCTTGAGATGACTTGAAATAAAAACTAATTTTAGGCTAGGTATATAAGTAAAGGATTTTGATCTTGATTTTTGGGGGTTTTTTTGGAAACAAAGGGAAAGGCAGTTTTGGGTTCGGGGATGAGGCCTAGTTTTTGCAGAGTTCTGAATGGGGCAAGGAAGGCAATTGTCTTGATGCTTTGGATTGAATTAATGGATAGTTCATACTGGTGAGGAGCTGAAGAGGGCTAGAGGCTTTCAATAATCCTCTTCAAACAGATGAAAACATGGAAAATTAAACAAAACTGAAGGCAGAGCAAAACAATCTAATGAATTCCACCTTTATCACTCATTTGTTTAATTTAAGAAGAAAGGAGAAAGGAAATGATACACATAAACATCAAAGAACTTACAATCACATAGATAAACACACCATCAAAACACAGAGCCACATGGATCCCAAAGAGTGCTGCAAACCCTGGTCTATTCCTTTGCCAAAATTGCAGAGATGAAATGTACAATGAAGTGCCAAGCAATCCCAAGTGTCCAACCTCTGAAAATGACTGAGAAAATACAAGATATAGACAATCCTAACTCATTCCCATACCTCTAGGGGTCGAGCTCACTATTTTAGGAGCTATTTCAATAAGATCTAAACTAAGAACTGGAAATTAGGCAATGAAACAACTTGCCTCTATATGATAGGAAACTGATTCATTCACTTACATTTCACTTTTTGGTGAATGAATCTACTAAGATGAGTAAAAATGTGCCAAAATTACATCATAGTCATGAAATTACATCAAGTTACATCAAGAGTTACATGAAAAGGTCAAACTAGCCAAAACTAGGCGAAAATCTGAGCTGCTGAGTGAAAAATAAGCCAAATTTCCCAATGCGCCGCGCCTGAAATCTCTATGCGTAGCACAACTTTGAGGCTCATTTTGAGGGCCTTATCGAAGTCAAAATTGAGTGCAAGATAGCTCGTTGGAAAGATCTGCCTGTCTAATTTCCAACCCAAGTGGAATTTATGAATTTGGTTTCCATTTTCCCCTCCAAAAATCAAATCTCCCAACATTGCTTCCTGTGTGTCCAAAAAGTGGCAGAAAGGCCATTTTTAGGGTGTTTTTGACCCTTTAGGCAACCCAGAACTTGTCAAAATTCTTAGGTAATGAAAAATCCAGAAATGAAATTTTTTCCTCCAAAAGAGCTGCCAATTATAAGTGCGCGCCAAGTGGCGCTACGCGTCGAGCAAAAAAATCTGTGTTTAGGCCAAAAAATTCAAAATTGACAAAAAGTTTCCCAAATTTCTTGAAATATGGGCTGAATGTCCACCATCAAGCACTATGCTAGGCCATAGAAGCTTCGGCCAAAATTTGGAGTCTATCATGCCTTTTGTGATGCTTTAGTGCCCTCTTTAGTTTTGCCTTTAGGATCTTGATCCTTGCTTTGCAAACATGATTTCGTGCCCAATAGTGGTTCTTCATGTGCCTGAGCATGTTCTTTTCCTTTTTTTCCTTCTCCAACAGCTTCTCAATATGAGTATTGACCCTCTCAAGCCAAGTCTCTCTATCAGCCTCAATCTCCTGCTCAATGGGTGTCATCTCGGTTTGGCTTCTTCGGGCAGCTTGCCGATTCTCATGGATGTTTTGCAACTCCATGATTGTTTACTGATCCTCCAACTGTTTGTTCCACTACTCCAAGTAATTTATGATCCATTGGGCCCTTTGAAATTTGACGGTCAACGTGTCAATCTCCGCCTTATGCTCCTGAATAGTCTCCCTCAACTTTGAGGTTGGAGAGCTCGAATCCTCATCAATAAGTATGAAATCAGTATCCTGGCCTCCTGAAGGGCCCTCATCCTGCATAGGCCTCTTACCTCTGTCCTTTACCTATACCTGTTCTGCTGATGACGGCAACGAGACCCCTTCCACCCCAGGTGGAGATAGTACTTGTCGGGCTGCTGCAAATAATACTCTGGTGCCTCTATGATAAATAACAAACACTGGCACACTGATAGGCTCTGTCTCGTGACCTTCAGGCTGATATGAAGGTTCACCTGGCTCATGAACAACCTCTGGAGGAACCTGAGGTGCTGTGAAGAAATCATGGGAAATGAAATCCTCCCATGAAATGCCTTGCAATCCAAGCTAATGTACAACCACGATCTTGATGAGTGCATAGTGATAAATATTGTTGTACTGCTGCTCGGGAGTTTTCTTCTGCACAAGCATGGTCATCCTCTCGATATTCCATCACATGAAATAAGGAATGTTCATCATCCTCACTCTCGTGAAATGCATCAATAACCTGATGTGGTAGGCATAGAGGCGTGAGAACCGGCCCTCACAACTGAAATATCTGATAATAAATTTCATCAAAGGCGCATAGGATTCCTTTAGGAACCAGAATGGGAACACCCTGCTGAGCTGCCTCACAAAGCTAGGCCTGATGTATGGTTCATAATGCACTCTTTCCACCTGCTATCTTTTGTTCCACTGTTCACCCACATTCAGTATCCCGATTGCTTGAGAAATTTTTTTGGTGTCAAAGTGAAATTTACACCAGCAAGAGTTACCTGACCATCATTTAAATGCAATACAAACAAATGAGCCAACTCCTGATGATGATGAATCCTAGAAATCATCTCACAATACTGATAGCATGACTGCTCTCGAAAACATGCCATGGCAAGTGAGCAATCCTGCAATTGAGTCAATGAGGTGGGCTCTTCTCTCACATGTTTGCCACCTTTACGAGGCCTTCTAGGTGCATGTAGCTCAGTGGTAGAATCACTATCTTTGTCATAGTATGTATCAGTGTCTGTCTCCATGATGTCCATACAAGGTCTATGCAATATCTATGAGAATTTTGATGCTTTTTGTCTTAATAGCCAAATGTGTGTCAAAGGGGAGGGACTGTAGGAGATATAGGGCAATGGGGACAATGGGGTTTTAATCAAGTGATAATTTGCCTTTTGAAAGCTTTTGATTTGACAAAACTTAGGGACAAAGGACAACCACTGGATTTTTTGGGATTTGGGGAAATTTTGCAAATGAGAATAGGGATAATGGGAATGAGATGGTATGAGTGGCTTTAGGGATTTAAGAGAGATAGGGGAATGGACTGTAGTGATGATATTACAGTGAGGGGAAGGAACAAAAAGGTGGGGAATAGAGTATTTTGCACCACAATTAATTTTAAAACTTCAATTTCAAAACCCTAAGGAAGAAATTTTTCAACAAAATTATAGGGTTTGGCTTTTGTGTATCAAATTCTCATAATCAATCATATAACCACACCATTCACGATTTTATGGGCACTAAAATATCACACAAACTTACTTGAGTAGAAAAACTGAGTCAATACAAGAATTTGGAAGCAAATGGAAAAAATTATCATTTCAGGCCTGTGCGTCGCGCAGACAACCCAGTGCGTCGCGCACCTCCGATGCGCCACGCCAGTGTAATTTTTACACTGCAGCAGCCGGCCCAATGCATCGCGCCTGCCCAGTGCGTCACGCCGGCTACCCAATGCGCTGCGCACCCAACTTTGCCCATTTTTTATCCAAATTTGCTATGTTCCTTTAACATGAATTTCTCTTGTTTCAATCTTTCTCTTTGGGTGCAAATAAGCTTCTTTGTAACATGACCAATGACTTATATACAGAAAAATTTAATTTTCATTTCGTAAAACTGACTTTTGTAATGCACAAACTTTGACACTTTTCAAGAAAGTCTGTTTTGCCTCATTTTTGCTTTTGCAACTGAATGATGTCCTTTTTGTCTGTTCTGCAGGGAATGGATGGCATGGAACTTTAGCAAAGGCAACCAGGGCTGCGAATGGAGCATTATTACAACTGAAGAATTTTGAAAATTGCATAGCATTTGTTACAAAAAGATAAAATAGACAATTTTTCTTCAAAACAGAGTTTTGAAGAAAAATCATTTTCAAGCATTATGATGATGAAATATTTGCACTGAAAACCTATTTCGAACCTCCCTCATGTGCTTGCTGACATTATTAGGCATTTTGAGACCAAATTGATAAAACCCTAGACCTAATGAGACTAGAAACCCTAAAATGACTCTTTTCCAATTATGAGACCAAACATGACTGTACATGATTTTAATGAACAGAAATAGGCCAACTGGTACACAACATGAGGGATATGAGTGACAAGACCTTTCCATCAGATGATACATGCTCTTAATGGAATGCAGCTGACTGAACTGAATGAGACACTTAAAATGAAATGCAACAAGAGAAATTTGATCTCTGACGGAGGGATGAAGATACCGACTCTAACATGCCCAACCGCAACATTTAATGCTAACGGCTAATCTGGTGGGGGTTTGGCAAAACGCGCCATTTTGGGCGGAGTTAACTATTTTGACTCTAGTTAAGTGGAGTCCTCTACTTTTAGTGGATTTTTCCTAGGTGTAACTGGGAAAATGAGTCAAAGACTCAATTTTCGACCATTCTGAGTGAACAGAGAGTCATTCTTAGCTAATTGGAGAATTATAGAGACATTGGTAAGGGTTTCAAAGCCATCAGAGAACTTCTAAATGTGATTTTTCTTCAGAGAAGTTTCAAGGGCCAGCAGGGGCCAATAGGAGAATGAGGCCTAGCCAGGGCAGCCAGAAACCATTCTCAGCAAAAAAATAGTCAATTTTGACTATCTTGGACATTCTAGAGACATTGGTGAGGGTTGAAGAGCCATAAAATAACTTATAAGCATTATTTCACTTCATAGAAGTTCCAAGGGCCACCAGTGGCCACCAGGAGAATGAGGCCTAACCAGGGCAGCCAGAGACCATTCTCAGCAAACCAATAGTCAATTTTGACTATCTTGGACATTATAGAGCCATTGGTGAGGCTTTCAGAGCCGTATGAGGACTTATGAGTGTGATATTTCTTTAGAGAAGTTTTGAGCCCTAAAAGTGTCTTCTCCTTTGTCAAATTCCTCTTTATCTTATCATTCATTTTGTCATTTATATACCTAAAATATAAATAAGAATGATTAAAATCACTTAAGGAATACATGCAATGACCAACTTCTTGTACTTTTGTGGTTCTGTTGTCTTAATTATTTCTAAGCATTTTTAGCAATAGAATGCAGTCATTCTGTAGCCAGTTACACATTCCGTAGCCATTTTGGTGTTTGAACATACTGCAGGTGTCATCTGAAGAAAAGGTGTATATGAATATATTATAAATCTTTCCTACATTTTTCCTTGTCATCCACGAAGGCTGAATCAAAATATGAAGATGCTTGTGCACATGGTCAAACCAAAAATCCAAGAAGCAAATTTCTATAAGGATAAGGACTCTTGATTTACTTTCAACAAATCACGAGTCCTAGAAAAGAGTTTTAGTTTGATTTTTATTTTAGAATACACATGTGCCTACTTTCATTCAATAATAGTTATGTAATTGCTTATAAATTTAGCTCGGTGAGACCGAGGAAACAAGTTAACTCTTATTTGCCAATACTGTGATACTATGTTTCAAAGTATTTTTGATAATAATAAAAAGCATAAATTTGATGTTGTGTTGCAAACAAACTTGAGGAGTTAAATATTTTCATGCTAACTTGATAGTAGAGGGCCCCTGCTATCTAAGGAGGCTTTCACATGCTTTCTAGATAAGTAACTTTTAATTATGTGTTGTTATATTTCTCACTTAGACAATTTTCTGAGTTTATATCTTTTAGTATCATGTCTTGTTTTGTTTGTTCAACTAAAAGATCCTCATGATTTTATATTTAGTCATTTCTTATAGTTTTCCAATATATCTCTATTCATTGAATGGATGTAATTGTGACATCTTGAGTTACTAGCACTTTATTTTTTGTCATTTAAATTCTCATTATCCTACTGCCACTCTTTTTCTTAAAAGGCTTTTCCAACATATCACTATTGACTGAATGAGATTTGGTTGTATGATGATAAGTTAAGTAGGTTGTATTTCCTACTCTGCAATTAGATAGAAGATCCTCATATTGTTACAAATAGTCCTTTCTCAAAATTGTTCCAACAAATCTTTAAATCATAGAAAATATCTAATTGTAATACTGTGGGTTACTTGTTGTTTAAGAAGATTCTTATTTCGTTATATCTAGTATCTTTCAATGAACTATTCCAATAAATCTCTAGCTAATGAATGAGACCTAGCTGTGGTGACATAAGAAGTTTAAATATTCATAGGAGATCCTTAGCATATTGTAGCAATTTTCTTCTCAATTTGTTCCAAAATATCTCTAATATATGAATAGGATTGCACTACAATATTCTAAGTTATTATTTGTTTTTAGGAAGACCCTCATCACACTGGAGTTCAATCTCTTCTACAAACTATTCCAACAAACTTCTAACCAAAAGGATTAGGTTGAATTATAATGTCTTGAGTTACATTTCATGTTCATTTTCAAGCTAGGACATCCATGGATTAGAATGCTTTGTTTTTCATCATTAGGAACATAATTTACAATTACACTCTGTTTAGAGTCTAAGGTTCTATTTTCTTTCCTTTATATCATATATTTGATGTCATTCTTTTGAACATAGATTAGCATACTAAAATCTAAACATAAAAAAACTCAAAAACATCAACAAAATATTGAAAACAATGAAATAAGAATAAGGATATTTAGGCACATATAGTGCAACTATACCTCATCAGTTTACAAGCCCTAGTCGATAATTTATGCTATCAATTCAGGACACTGAATTGACTAAACATTTTGGTGCCATTGTCAGGGAGGTATAACTAGGTAGCCTTATTTCCTATTTTCCAAAAACAATGATATGCGTAGAGAAAGAGATTCTAGGGGTAGATTTGTAAGAGGCAGAAGTTTAATTCCCACAACTCCACTCACTCCACCTAGACCAAGAAGTAGCACACCTCCAACCTAAACTCACATTCCATACTATACTGGTCATAGGCTTCCAGAAGTCTTAAGATCAGATATCCCATCAGGAAGATCCCCCACTTCATCCACTGAAGCAATTCTAGAGGAAGAAGATCCAAGGACTCCTACAAAAGGGGTAACCTTTTTCACTTCCATAGGGGAATATATTCCAGCAGAAGAATTAAAAATCCCTAGTGAAGAGGAAGAAGAGGAATATTTCTTCAATATACCCTTAATAGAAGAACTAGTAGAACAAATAGCTCTTCCAACTGAACCCTATATCAGTTCAAAGGAGTCTATCATGGAAGAATAAGGGGAAGGAGAAGTCTTTAATGGAGAACATACACTATTTGGAGGAGGTAGAGGAAGAGGAGGAGATAGAGGAAGAGGTAGAGGAAATGTAGAAGGAGGAAGAGGAAATGTAGAAGGAGGCAGAGGTAGAAGGGGAACTGGAAGTCCTTTTGGATTCCTTATAGTAGATGAAGAGACTAATGCAACTATGAAAAACATCTCACCTTCTATTCTTCATAACTTTCATGGACTGAAAAGTGAGGATCCTGAAACCTTCTTATTTGAATTTGAAGTTCTATGTAGAACCTGTGATTATCTACAAGATGCTCAGAAACTTAAATTGTTCCCTTCAACATTGAAAGGAGCAGCATTAAAATGGTTTATGAGTTTAATCAATAGGTCTATCAGAACATGGGATGAAATGAGGAAATCATTTCTAGATAGATACTTTGATTACTGCATACCAGTCAATCATAAGGAAGAAGTGTTCAAGATGATGCAAAAAGAGGATGAAAATATGGAAGGTTTGTTGAAAAGATTCAATTATAACATCAAGAGGGAAAAAATGGAAACCTTAAATCAAGAAACTTTGAAGGCTCTCTTGTTGAAAACAATTAGGGATGAATGGATAGATATCCTGAATATGATGGGAAAAGGGGACATATCTCAACTTCCATTACCTGATATAGTTGAGTTATGTATCAATATTTCAAGAGGAAAATCTAAAACTCTAAAAGGACCAAGAGACCATTCTCTTGCAAGGAAAGTAAATCTGCAGCTGGAACAGTTAGTAGGGCAGAAATAGGTAATATGCTTGATGAATTTAAATCTGACATTCTAGGGAGTCGTAGTGAACAAATAGACACCCTTAAGTTACAAAACAAGAAAAAAGCTGAAACATATGCCTTAGCAATCTTTAGTCCCAAATGTAGGAAGAAGCATGCCTTGAGAGAGTGTCCTTTAGGTGCAAAAGTAATAGATACTTGTGCAATTTGTTCAGAAAAACATGAGACCAAGAGTTGTCCTTCACTCCCTAGTCTTAAGGTTTTCATTCAAGAAGAAACACCCACAAATTCCACAAAATCTCTTAACTTTGTCTCTAGAAGACCATGGCAGGGGCCTCAGACACAAGGGTTTAATAATCAAATGTACAATCAACCCCCACCAAATTGGAACTCTTGGCAACAACCTTGGCCCCAATTCCAAAATCAATCTCAACCTTGGGCACAAGGAACACAAAATTCATATGGAAGGTTCTCCCATTATTATCAATATCCACCTTCGTATCCCTCATATCCAACATATTCAAACTTTCCCCCACAACAAAATCCTCAACAGAGTCCACAACATTAGAACCAAAATCAAAATAAACCACTTCCATTACCATTTCCTCAAAAAGAAAATCAATTGCCTGCCCAGCCAATACCAAACCCCAACAACAAAAATCCTCAGAATACATATATGATAGAAGGTCAACAATTCCCAACCTATCTGATTACTCCTTTAGACCTTAATGATGTTCAACTTAGGTCTAGAAGAATACTTGAAAAGAAGAAACCTTCTGTAATTATACAAGAATAAAACAATTATGAGGAAGATTCTCTACGGATAAATAAAATTCTTGAGGGAAACACATATTTTCAAGACCAAAACATTGAAAAAACAAAATAGAAAGAGCCAATAATTTCAACTCCTATATTAGAGCAGCCATCAACATCCACTTCTGCACCTCCTTTTCCATAAAGATTACAAATTGATAGGGGTGTAGAGAAACAAATTATGATGCCTAACTATGATTTCCTAGATGATTTAAGAAATGTTTGTATTAAAATTCCATTATTACAAGCTATTAAGGAAATCCCAATCTTAGCCAAAACAATAAAGGAGTTGAGTATGAAAAAAACAAGAAAAAGAATAAAAGAAATAAAGAAAATACAACTGGTAGGAAAAATTGCAGATATAATGATGGTAAGATTGGCATTCCAAAGTATCTAGACGCAGGAAATCCAGTTGTCAGAATACACATCAATGGAATTGAAATCCATAACACACTTATTGATTTAGGAGAAGCAATCAATATCATGAGTAGACAAATCATGGAAAAACTAAAACTTCCTAATCTTCTTTTTACACCCACACTGCTACAATTAGCAGATAGATCTGTGATCAAACCAGATGGGATAATAGAAGACATTCCAGTGTCCTTAGATTCTTCGGATTATCCTATGGATTTCATGATCCTAACTCCTAAAAATGACCTAGGAGGACATCCTATTATATTAGGAAGACCATGGTTAGCTACAACTAATGCTTTCACTAGCTGTAGATCTAGTGATATGTACATCTCCGATGGAAGTTCAACCAAGAAATTTACCTTGTATCCTCTAGCAAGAAAAATCAAAGAATTAGATGATACTCAATGGATTGATGATGAAGAAGATATACAACCTCTCTTCACTATTTCAGAAATTAGTGAAGATAGTCAGATTCTGAATACTTTAGAAAATTATGAATCTTCTTCAGAATTTAAATATGAAAAATTTCAGGAAGAATCTAGCATTGATTTATTATCATCAAGACAGATGTCTCTTTACTCCATGGAAGAATTTGGCAGCTCTACAATTGAAATATTCCCAGGAAAGACCTTAAACATAAACAAAAACCTAGAGAAGTTTCAACAAGAAAAGCTAGTCAAAACATTACAGAGACACTCTTCTGCATATGCTTGGGAGTATACTGACATGAAAGGGATCAATCCTAATACTTGCACTCATCATATCTATATAGAGTAAAATTGTAAGCCAATCAAACAACCTCAGAGAAGGATGAATCCAAACCTTAGGGAGATTGTTAAAGAAGAATTGCAGAAATTGCTAAATGTCAATTTTATTTATCCTATTTCAGATAATCAGTGGGTCTCTCCTTTGGTGATTTTACCCAAGAAGAATGGAAAATGGACGGTATGTATTGACTACCGAGAACTAAACAAAGCTACTCTTGAAGACCATTTTCCCTTACCTTTCATATATCAGGTGTTAGACACATTAGCAGGCAAGAAGTACTTTTCATTTTTGGATGGGTTCAGTGGCTATAACCAAATTCAAGTAGCAGTTGAGGATCAAGACAAGACCACATTTACCTGTCCTTGGGGTACCTATTCCTACCGAGTATTTCCATTTGGATTATGCAATGCATATGCAACATTCCAAAGGGAAGTATTAGGAATCTTTTCAGATCTAATACATGATTGTGTAGAGGTATACATGGATGACTTCACAGTCTATGGAAACACATTTGAAGAAGCCTTAGAAAACTTGGAAAAATTTCTAAAGAGATGTAAAGAAGCAAATATTTCATTAAGTCATGAAAAGTGTTTTATGATGTTTACTGAAGGAATTGTTCTAGGACATCACATTTCAGGAGAGGGGATCAAAGTTGATAAGTCAAAAGTTGAAGTCATCTCTAGACTACTAGTTCCAAGTTGTCAAAAATAAGTTAGGAGTTTTCTAGGATTTACAGGGTATTATAGGAGATTCATAGAAAACTTCACCAAGATAGCATCTTCACTTTTCAAATTACTTACCAAGGACTGTGAATTCAATTGGGCTTCTGACTACCAGTTAGCCTTTGAAACCTTGAAAACAAAAATCTCTGAAGCATCTATTTTAAGGGGACCTAACTGGAAATTACCTTTTCATATTTCAACAGATGCCTCAGATACAACTTTAAGAGCTGTATTGGGACAAAAAGACCTGATTCCTTATGCCATCTACTATAAAAGTAAAAATTTGACTCCTTCAGAGTTAAATTATACTGTAACTGAAAAAGAGTTCTTAGTTGTTGTTCATGCCATAAATAAATTTAGACACTATATAACAGGCTATGAAACTTTTGTTCACACAGATCACTCTGCAATTAGGTACCTAATGAAAAAATAAATTACTAATGGCAGAGTCACAAGATGGTTATTACTTTTACAATATTTTAACATCACTATTCTGGATAGGCCTGGAAAACAAAATACAGTAGCTGATTTCCTATCTAGACTCCAAAACATTAAATACAGTACTCCAGTTGAAGATAATTTTCCTGATGAATATCTCTTTGCAATTACCACTCAAACTCCTTGGTTTTCTGATATTGCTAACTATCTAGTTTCAAGAAAATTTCCTTCAATTATGAATACAAGAGATAAAATAAATATCATTTATGACAGTGCAAAATATTCATGGATTGCTAATGAGTTATACAAAACAGGTCCAGATTTCATCATCAGAAGATGTGTTCGAGAAAATGAGATGCCTGAGATTCTCAGGGCATGTCATGATGAACCATGTGGTGGACACTTTTCTGATAAGATGACAGCTTATAAGATCCTTCATTTAGGATATTATTGGCCATCCCTCTTTAAGGATGCTAAAGAGTATGTTAAAAGGTGTGACAGTTGCCAAAGGGTAGGGAAACCTTATCCTTCAAGTGAAATTCCACTGCAACCTCAGGTACACATTGAACCCTTTGAGAAATGGGCTTTGGATTTTGTAGGACATATTAATCCTCCATCAAAAAAAAAGAAATATATATTATTTTTCACTGATTATGTAACAAAATGGGTAGAGGCCAAACCATTACTTTCTGCTACTGAAGCATCAGTAGTCAATTTTCTTTTTGAGGATATTTTTACTCGTTTTGGTGTCCCAAGAGAAATTATTACAAATCAAGGAGCTCAATTCACATCAAAGCTAGTGGAGCAAATGGTAGAAAAGTACAAGATTAGACACAGAAAATCTACTCCCTACCATCCACAAGCAAATGGGCAAGTGGAATCTACCAATAAATTCATTGAAGGGATCCTAACAAAGACTGTTCATTTACATAGGAGAGATTGGGAAGAAAGGCTTCCTGAAGCCTTGTGGGCCTACAGAACTACTTGGAGAAACACAACAGGTCACACTCCTTATGAACTTGTTTATGGAAAAAAAGTCGTGTTTCCGATAGAGTTTTACATCCAAACTTTCAAAATGGAAGTCCAGTTGGGACTTGATCTAATAGAAGCACAGAAGCACAGATTGGAGCAGATTAATGAATTGGATGAGATCAGACAAGAAGCAGTCCAGAGAACAAGCATAGTCCAACAACAAAGGACTAGATGGCATGATAAGTACATCAAGGAAAATAAATTTAAATAAGGTGACTGGGCTCTCCTATTTGATTCAAAGTTCAAATATTTTTCAGGTAAATTTCAAACTCATTGGCTTAGGCCATATGAGATTGTGAAAATCTTTGAAAATGGAACAATAAAAATCAGGAAAATAGATGAAGGAAAGGTAGCCTTTCTTGTAAATGGAAATACACTGAAATTGTATCATAAGCCACTTTCAAGAGAGGAATTTGTCAAGAAATTTCAAGATAACATTGATATGAATTTAGTGAATAAGAATCCTTCTTCTTCACTAACTTAATTGTATTCTTCTTCAATATATAAATAAATAAATAAAAATAAATAAATAATAATAATAATAAATAATATATATATATATATAAAGGTACAAACATGAAAACCAATCATTGATTGGCATGTTTATATAGAAAATATAAGGTGAAAATCAGAGTTCTTCTGACACTTTAGATTTTCAAAAATTGTTCTTTTCTGCAATTAAGTATCATAAAACCATAAGTTGCATATTCACTTTACACATTCATGATCCATTTCATATCTCACTTTATCCATATTTCATTCCATTTCATATTCATAATCCATCTCATTCCATTCCATACTTCATTCCATCCACATTTCACTTCATTCCATTTCATATTTCAGAGTTTTTACAGGTACATCCTGTAGCTACCTGTTCTGCAGCCAATTGATTTTGCAAAATCCACTTCAGTAAACGGAGGATGAGTCAAAGAAGATTATGGAGCCAAAGGATTAATATTTTTCATATGAAAGACAAAGCACATCAAAGCAGCAAAAATTCAAAAAGGGCTAAGGTAAAATTGTATGAAATTATTTTTGATAGAAAATCATTAAAGGTATAATATGGTTAGGTCATATGTTTTCCTAAGTTATTTTATTATTCGAATTGATCAAACCCCTACCATAAACATTCCTTGACCAAATCCCTTTCAACCCACTCCACAAAAAATCATCATTAATTAGAAGTTAACGGTCAGAACCTAGAAGTGACTCATTAGGTCACGTCATCAGAACATGGCATTCATTGATGATTTTTGAAATCTTCATAAATATTTCTTCGCGGTCATTCATTCCATGACAAAATATTATACCCAATTATCCTTTATGATTTACCACTACCCTGTTACGTTCACTCCCACTCACTGCTATTTCTTCCGTAGCCAAACCCTCATCTGTAGAGAAGTCACTTTAGGGCAAGACAACCCTTCACAGTTTCTTTTGCTTTAAGAATATGAACAGAGCAGTGAATTGAAGCCGGAGAAAGGAAGAAATTTTCATCAAGAAGAAATGGCGATTATTGTCAGGTCATAGCCAATTGGAACTAAGTATTTGAAAGGATACCCTCAGATCAAAGGGTTATTGCAACAAGCTGGATGGCTGAGATTTATAGAAAAATTTAATGGATTTCATAAAGAAATCACAAAGTAATTTGCCAGATCATTCAATGGAGAAGAAGTGGAGATTGGGGATATCAAATTCTCCATAACAAAGTCTTTCATAGCAGAAGCAATAGAGCTGCCAAGGCAGGGAGAACGATGGTTTAAAAACAAATAATTTCACAATGACGCTTGGAGACAAATGTTGAAAAACCCAGGTATGGACACTACAGTGTTTAAGAAATGTATTCCTAGTTCCGCTTTGAAGAATAAATGGAGGAATATGTTATTAATATTACAAAATTTCATAACCTATGAAGGCAAATTTGGTACTTTGTATGTTTATCACATTAGGCTCATGATGAATTTTCTAGATGAAGAGATAAATTTTCCATTTTTCCTACTTAATAGTTTGAAAAGGATGTCTTCAAATGTCCAGAAAAGGCTTCAGTTCTTAGAGACTACCTTACATCATCATGGATTAATTAAAATGTTAATTAAGTTTCATTTGAAGAATATAGGAGATAATTGGGATGAATTCCTCCTAAGAAACCATTTTGAAGAACCTAGGGAAACATTGTCTAAAGAAAAACCTGTGAGAAGACATAGGAGAGGAAAAGATGTTAAAACTGTTGAAGTCAATCCTAATGTGTCAACACGGGAAGACAGTGATGAAATAATCTCTAGGAAGTTGGTAAACATCAAGAAACAACTCAAAAATAAAAGGAATAAGGAATTAACAAATGTATGTGTTGAAGAAGATGATGTAAAAGATGAAAATCCACCTAAATTTAGGAGAAGTTCCAGGCTTAAGGGCATGATGAAAAAGACATGCATTAAAGGAACTGAAATCATAAACATTGAAGAAGAAGAATTTCCAATTCAGACCCCAATTGACAGATCTCCTGTATACCAATATGAAGAAAGCTCTGGTAGAAGAACCACAGATGTAGATCCAACTCAGTAGCAGTTTTATGACCATGTGGAATCATTAGAAAGAAAAGCCTTAGAGAACAGATAAAGGTCCCCTTGTCCACAAGAACCTCCAATTGAAAAATTAAAAAGAGATAATTATGAATTGGAGATACTGAATAACCATATTAAGAATGAAAATGAAATTCTAAGGGAGAAATTTAAATTGAAAGGCAGCATTAATAGTACTCTCTCTCAGAAAATGGAGGGATTATATAAAGCAAATAAGAATTTGAATAAAAGGAACAAGAAGTTGAACAGGGAACTCATTAACCTGAAGTTCAAGACACTCATAAGGAAACCCAGGATGGCATTAACTACCAGAAGAAGCAGAAAAAGAAGGTTAGATGTCCTTGCATAGGTATCAGTACAAATGGAATGAAGTTGCATGAGGATATGTAAAAGTTTTGCAGTGGGGGTATGTTGAGCCCTAAAAGTGTCTTCTCCTTTGCCAAATTCCTCTTTATCTTATCATTCCTTTTGTCATTTATATACCTAAAAGATCAATAAGAATGATTAAAATCACTTAAGGAATACATGTAATGACTAACTTGTTGTACTTTTGTGGTTTTGTTGTCTTAATGATTTCTAAGCAGTTTTAGCCACATATTGTAGTCATTATGTAGCCAATTACACATTTCGTAGCCATTTTGGTGTTTGAACATACTGCAGGTGTCATCCATACTGCAAGTGTCATCTGAAGAAAAGGCATATATGGATAGATTCTAAATCTTTCCTACATTTTTCCTTGTTATCCATGAAGGTTGAAACAAAATCTGGAGATGCTTGTGCACGTGGTCAAACCAAAAATCCAAGAAGCAGATTTCTATAAGGATAAGGACTCTTGATTTGCTTTTAGCAAATCACGAGTCCTAGAAAAGAGTTTTAGTTTGATTTTGATTTTAGAATAAACATGTGCCTACTTTCATTCAATAACAGTTATGTAATTGCCTATAAATTTAGCTCGGTGAGACCGAGGAAACAAGTTAACTCTTATTTTCCAATACTGTGATACTATGTTTCGAAGTATTTTTGATAAGAAAAAGAAGCATAAATTTGATGATGTGTTGCAGAAAAACTTGAGGAGTTAAATTTTTTCATGCTAACTTGGTAGTAGAGGGCCCCTGCTATCTAAGGAGGCTTTCACATGCTTTCTAGATAAGTAACTTTTAATTCTGTGTTGTTATATTTCTCACTTAGACAGTTTTTTGAGTTTATATCTTTTAGTATCATGTCTTGTTTTGTTTGTTCAACTAACAGATCCTCATGATGCTATATTTAGTCCTTTCTTAAAGTTTTCCAATATATCTCTATTCATTTAATGGATGTAATTATGACATCTTGAGTTACCAGCACTTTAGTTTTTGTCATTTAAATTCTCATTATCCTACAACCACTCTTTTTCTTAAAAGGATTTTCCAACATATCACTATTGACTGAATGAGATTTGGTTGTATGATGATAAGTAGAGTAGGTTGTATTTCCTACTCTGCAATTAGATAGAAGATCCTCATATTGTTACAAATAGTCCTTTCTCAAAACTGTTCCAACAAATCTTTAAATCAAAGAAAAGATCTAATTGTAATATTGTGGTTTATTTGTTGTTTAAGAAGATTCTTATTTCGGTATATCTAGTCTCTTTCAATGAACTATTCCAATAAATCTCTAGCTGATGAATGAGACCTAGCTGTGGTGACATAAGAAGTTTAAATATTCATAGGATATCCTTAGCATATCGTAGCAATTTTCTTCTCAAGCTGTTCCAAAATATCTCTAATATATGAATAGGATTGCACTACAATATTCTAAGTTATTGTCTGTTTTTAGGAAGACCCTCATCACATTGGAGTTCAATCTCTTCTACAAACTATTCCAACAAACTTCTAACCAAAAGGATTAGGTTGAATTATAATGTCTTGAGTTACATTTCATGTTCATTTTCAAGCTAGGACATCCATGGATTAGAATGCTTTGTTTTTCATCATTAGGAACGGAATTTACAATTACACTTTGTTTAGAGTCTAAGGTTATCTTTTCTTTCCTTTCTATAATATATTTGATGTCATTCTTTTGAACATAGATTAGCATACTAAAATCTAAACATAAAAAAACTCAAAAACATCAACAAAATATTGAAAACAATGAAATAAGAATAAGGATATTTAGGCACATATAGTGAAACTATACCTCATCAGTTTACAAGCCCTAGTCGATAATTTATGCTATCAATTTAGGACACTGAATTGACTAAACAAGAATTTCCAAGGGCCACTAGGGCCACTAGGAGCCACTAGGAGAATGAGGCCTAGCCAGGGCAGCCAGAGGCCATTCTCAGCAAACCAATAGTCTATTATGACTATCTTGAACATTATAAATCCAATTGAAGGATTTTCAAAAGAATTTGGAGACTTTTGAAGGCTAAGATTCTATAGAGAAGTTTTCACTGAGCCTAGAGCCACAGGGTGCCACCAAGGATTGGAGGCTTAACCGTAGCAACCAAAGGCCAATTTCAGCAACTAAATACTCTATTCTAACTATTTTTGACATTATGAATCATTGGAGGGATTTTCAAAGCTATTTGGATACTTCTAGAGCCGAATAAGCTACAGGGAAGTTTCAGGGTGCCTAGGGCCAACAGGAGCTGGAGGCCTAGATTAGGGAAACAGAGCTCATTTTGAGAAAATGAACAGCCTATTTTGGATGAATTATATTTTTTGGAGACAGTAGAAAATGTTTTAGGGACAGAAAAGGACTTCTAAGGGAGTTTGTGCCACATAAAAGCTCATGGAATCTTAAGGGCACCGATAGAAGAGGTCAATTCAAAGGGAACCTAGGTCCATTTCGAGAGATTTGGAAGTCATTCCAAGGCTATGATGGTATTCTAAACCCATTGGTACAACTCAAACAACCATTGAATTTAAGTAGAAACTTGTAAAATAAATTTTCCATCATAATCCCAAAGAGCCAACTCAATTGACAAAGGCTCAAGGAGACGTAGCCCAAGACATTCGGGTGAACTCCTTTGTTAAATTTGTTGTTATGTGTTGATGATTAGTTTGCTGCAATTTATGCTTGTTGTACATGTTTTTAACTAGCAAAAGAAAAGGTTTAATTCTTCACACATAAAGCCTTAAAATAGTTTAAAACACATACACCTGATTCAAGTATTCAATTCCACACTATCAAGTATAAGAAAGATCTTACTTTGTTTAACTGAGTGGGAGGTGCTTGCATAGCATAAAAATTCAGCCAGCCATTTCAGATCAGGTGGTATCATAGCACTAGGTTTTATGCTTGACAGAGCACTAGGTTGCTTGCTTGACAAACCACTAGATTTCTTGCTTGCTTGTTTGACTTGAAAGGTGTTTAACATTGCAAATAATTTAACTGTTTACAAATTGACTGATGCTTAAAAGTTTGAGTTTGCTAGAGGTGAAGGGGAGATATTTATAGCTAAGTCCAGAAGAGGACAAGAAGGAATAAGGCTGAAATAAATCTCCTTACCCAAAGGACCTCAAGGCAGCCCTTGAAACATAAGAGGGATTGTTTGCAAAAGAGGCTGCTTGAAGAAGAGATACAAGTTGCAGAAAAGATCTTGAATCTACAGCCATATTGTTTAGAATATTTATCAATTGTTTTTTAGGCTTTGTGAATTATGGTTGAATTTATTTAATTCATTTACATAATGATGACAACTTCATCAAGTGAGGTCTCTAAATCTTCCTCCTTTACAAGACTCTTTGATAAAGAGATGAAGCAGGACTTCTACATCCTGAAGGATATGGTGCAAATTTTGTATGAATATGGAAGGGAAAGCACTAGACTTCATGAGAAATTGGTTGCTATCAAGCAAGAGAAGTAAGGAATTCTTCAAATAATGCATGAGATGGACATGCACCTCCATTATTCCCAAGAGGCCTTAACCAAATACATGCTTGAAGCAGAGGTAAATCACTCAAATTTGTCTTCAATTTCCTCTTCAGATAGATGTGTAGGTTCATTTTAAAAACACACTAGAGGTAGAGGGTCCAAATTGATGTTAAAAATGGGATATGAAGGCAAGGGTCTAGGCAAACATGCACAAGTCATGATTCAGCCTACTATGGTTGAGGAAAGGTCTAAGAAGTTTGGTCTAGGCTATGTTCAATCTTATCGCGAAAACTCTACAGCCATGAAGGTACTTGAGATAAATCCAAAAAGAACTTTTTTTGCAAGTTCAAACCCACAAACATGTCAAGTTTGTATTCAAGATGAATTCCATTGTTTGAAGCCTATTTTGTAGCAAGATGTTTGTAGACATGCAGCTTATGGCTAGCAAGAGAGTTCTGACAGCTATCATGACATAAACATTTATGTTGGTCTTCAAAAGAGAACTAGAACCTCTTCAAGTTCATCTCCTCAAGAAGGTAAAAAGGATGTAAATGCAAAGCAATATTCAAGGTATAATTATTCCCATAATCAACTTGTTTTTTACTATGTTAAGCATCACAAATCTGCATGCATTAATGGGAGAAAGAGTTGTTGTTCCTATTGTGGTTTGTATAACCATGAAGTTTCAAAATATTGGAAGAGAATGAAGGCATACAGGAAACAGTTAAAGCGAAGGCAACTTGCACAGAAGATGCAAAATATTTGCACACATTTCCAGAAGAAGGGACATCTTATTTCCCAATGTTGGACATTGCATCCAACTAATCATCCCAAGCATCTGAAGCAAGAGGATAAAAATACTGGAAAAAATGGAACCAAAGATTCCATCATCGATGTGAGTCCATATTTTTCACTAGAAGAAGATTTTTGGCAGGAAAAATGGCCATGGAAGTGGCTTGGTAAGAAGTGGTTTGACTTCTTGACCTAGTAAGACATACATTCATTTGTACATATGCAAATTCCAATTATGTATGCATGTATTTATGTTGAAAACTTACGTTTGTATGAGCCACCTTTGATCGATGATCAAGGAAATGATGTTCAGCTACCTTCTATTGAAGATTTCTCACCAAAAATTTCTGGATGAGGTAAGGAAGACACAATTCTTGAAAGGACGACAAAAGCGTCCAAGAGGGGAAGTGTTGACTACCTTCGAGTTGGTGCTCAAAGGCACTAAGCCAAGAAAGGAAAAGTGGATGGGGGCTGGAAAGGTGAGGGAGTTGTACTCTCATCTAATGAACAGGTAATCAAGTATTTTGGGGTCCAAAAGTTTCCCAATGGGGAGGAGTTATCAGATTTGGATCAGGACCTAAGTGATAGCTCAAATTTCAAACTTTTCAAAAGTGTGCCAAACCTGTGCGACCGGATAGATCTCGTCTTCCTGATTTCAGTGCCGTGAACGGTTCAAAAAACTGACACCGTATGATGAAGTTAAACTGCAAATTTTGACATTTGACCAGGGTTGACTGGGAAAAGGTACAGTCAGCAAAAATAGAATATTCCAGGGAATATTCTTGGAATATTCCTCAGAATATTCCCTTAAATATTCCCCAAAATATTCCTTATGGACCAGTTGTTGGAGGAAAAGTGTCTAATTCTTATTGGGCATACAAAGTTTTTGGGCCAATCAAAGACCGCCACATGGAAAGCCTGGAGGCCGCCACGTGGGCCCAAAAGTTGGTCAAAATTTTATGTGGGAGGCAAGGCTTGAACCCCCGACCTCCCCCCGGCTAGCGCGCCTGCGTGCCAACAGGCCATTCGAATGATTCTTAACAATGGAAGGATCGACAGCATAGTTAAATTTAAAATGTTTTGTATGCGGGGGAGTGGAGGGGCCAGCCCCTCGAGCCAGCCCCTCCCCCATAAGACCATGCCCATGACTCAAGGGCTAAAACCAAAGGCGCAAACATTAACCGACAGTCCTGTGTGGAGCATTCACATGGCGAGGTTACAACAAATGTTATCCATGACGGTTAAGGCCTAAGCTCCAACAACATTTCCACAAACGATTTGAGTTGTCACACGGCATGGTTTAATGCCAACGTTTCTTCTGACGGTTTTCGTTCAACCCATAACTCAACCACAATCCAACGTTCACTAGAGTTTAAATGTGGATTCTTCCCAAGCCACCCCAAACCGTCGTCAGTTGTTAACCGTTTGGGTCATGTTCCCAGCCACAACCTTTAATGCTAACGGCTAATCCAGTGGTGGTTTGGAAAAATGCGCCATTTTGGTTAGATTTAACTATTTTGACTCGAGTTAAGTGGAGTTCTCCACTTTTAGTGGATTTTTCCTAGGTGTAACTGGGAAAATGAGTTGGAGACACAATTTTTGACCATTCTGAGTGAACAGAGAGTCATTCTTAGCTAATTGGAGCATTCTAGATCCATTGGTGAGGGTTGTAGAGCCATCAGAGAACTTCTGAGTGTGATTTTTCTTCAGATAATTTCCAAGGGCCACTAGGGTCATCAGGGGCCAACAAGATAATGAGGCTTAGCCAGGGCAACCAAAGACCATTCTTAGCAAAGAAATAGTCAATTTTGACTATATTGTATTTGAGAGCCATTGGTGAGGGTTGCAGAGCTGTTAGTATGAATCCTTTGTCGAAGTGTACGAAAAAATACCACTTTAGCTACGCATAACTAATAGCCCTAACATCAAAGATGGCTGCCAATATCTTCAGATCTGTAGTTAGTTGATCAAGACAAGAGCTGCAAAAAACCATATCTATGCATAGAAAGACATTAAGCAGTAAAAAGAAGGGTTTGCTCCATATATCCAATAGACAAGACAAGAACAATTTTTTGAAAGAATTTTTTGTATTAAGGGCACCTGGGAGGAAAACAAGAAGATGTTTCGAATTCTCCTCAATGGGATGGGTTCTTGGAAGTCCTCAGCACTTCAGATCTAGAATCTCTCTCTCTTGTTGGTGTAGAAAACCCAGACAAAGATAGAACTCAAAGGGAGTTCACACAACAAATAATGTAGAAAAATGTGACCAAGTGTATAGATCCAGAGTGATCTAATAGGCAACAAAAGGTGAAGAATGATAGGAAAAACCCTCCTATTTATAACAAAATATCGGGTCATTCTAGATCTTGGTGCATGATTAAAATAATGTTAACCAAATCTAGATCCACCTTTTATGGAATATTTTATTATATTTGTTGGAGGGAAAAGTATTTGACTTGGGTCAAATCCCTTTATTTGTTAATAATAAATAAATAAATGATTTATTTATCGTTTTAAGGAAGTGGTTGAAGGATAATTAAATAAATAATGATTTATTTAATTATTTGTGGGTGATTTGGTCATATTTAACAAGGAATATTATCTAAATAAGATTTAAATAATTATCCCTAGAAAATAATAAGATAAATAAAGGTTTATCTAATTAATTTCTTTGTTTTGGGTTAAACATGACTGGGAATAATAATTAAATTATGGTTTAATTAATTATTCCATGAGGAAAATAAAACAAAATAGGTTTGTTTAATATTTCCTTTTGGGGTTTCCTGTTTACACCATAAACAACCTAATAAATGTGGTTTATTAAGTTATTTTACATAGTGAAAGCAATTTTACTTAGGGTAAAATTGGTCTTACATGGTGTACTTGGGTCCATCTAATGATAAGAGGTTAGATGACCAAAAAATGGTGTAACAGATTGCCCCCCAGCGTGCGAGTGTTAGGAGAAAATCGTATGACCGAAGTACGTTGTAAGAACTCAATCACCAGACATCAAGAGGGAAGTCAGAGAGAGAAATGTGAGGTAGACTAAGGTGCTAAAGAACTAGACCCTGAGGAGACGAGACTTACAAGTGCAACAAGTCTCTTTTTATGAGAGGGTACCTGTGCTAAAGGCGGCGGGGGAGGCATACCTATGCCCGCCGAGACAAAGTACAAAAGAATAGTGTGTCCAGTAACCAAGGGACCGAACCATAAAGTACAGCCGGCATAATCATGAGCTAGATAAAAATACAATGGAGAATCCCACATACATGTTGTGTCTGGGATAACAGCCAGGACTTATACAATAATGTCTGAGTACATGAGATACAAATACAACCCAAATGCCCCCTGTAAATGGGGAAGGGCTCGCAAAATCTGACTGATACATGCAAATCAAAGAGGCGCTGCAAGCGGCTAAGGCCGACATCATCAAATATATGGAGCTACATCAAGGGCTACAATGAAGAGGTCATCCGGGCATGTGGGGGGCTACCTGAAGGGCCACCCCCTCATGAGGACTAAGACATCTCACACACACCCGGGAATCACCAAGAGCTACTGCTGCATCACTGAACCATCAAGTATACGGATCTTGATCATGCTGAAAGGAGCTGGAGTGGAGAAACAATCAAGTCAAAGGGAAATGAGAGATCCCTTTGCCTGATCCGAGGCACCGAACAAGAGTGGAAGATGGAACCAAGGTACACCGCCCTCTAGACCTGTCTTCTGGAATGAAGGAGCTGATGTCGACAGAAGGAGGTCTGCCATAGGTGAGGCAATGAGAGATCCTCAACTAAGGCACGAGAGAAAATAGTAGAGCGACGGACAGACTGATACCAATGATGATGGTGGAATGGAAGGGACTGAGTAGCGAATGGACGACTTCCCTTGTTAGAGCATAAAGGGCATGAATGACATGGCAGCGACTGACACAATATCATAAGGGATAGGGGACAGTGGGACTGAAGGCCATAATGTGTGACACAAGAGAGATACCAAGCAATGAAGGATGGAGGGCTATAGCGGGGTACAAAGGGACTCGGGATAGACTCCATGAAAGCAATGATGACTCAACTTGGACGCTCTAAACAAGGGCGACTCGATGGTGCTGCCACATAGTAAAAAGTGACGAGGAGACTGCCCTCGGAGGCAATGGTGTCCAGCTTGGTTCCATTGGGCCAACCTGCGAACAAAGAAAGTAAAGGAGGAAAAATAGTTTAAATTACCATTGTAGTAGTGAAAATGCTGAATTTTAGGAAAGTGAAATGGAAACATCATGGATAATGTGTCCTAGTGAAGTATCAAATGCAAAAAACTAACAGATACCCATTTGAGGGCTCATTGAGAGCTTTCTAAAATCATAGACAGTTTATCATGAAGACTCAGTATAATTAACTACGAAAAGAAACAAGGGATATCTTATAATAAGAAAGTGATTTTCATAAATTCTCCCTTTGCTAGCGTGTTGTTGTGGTGAATGAGAGGAAGAAGGCCTAAATCTTGCGGTGAGCGTGGCGGACAAACCGGCAGATTCGAATCCGTCGATCGCATAGTAAGAAGCCCTAAACCTCTTTCAATTTGATGGATTGAAAGTTCAGTTTAGGGCCCAAAATCTCAATAACAGACCCTCCTTCATCTCTACGGACGGGTCGCACTTTTTGGGCCAAAAAGTGCGACTTGGGAAGCAGGTTTCAGGGAAAAAATTGTGACCTGTCCTAGAATTGGGCAGAAAAGTGTGACCTGGAAGATGAGGGGGTTTTGGTGCTATTTTATGGCTAAGAGTTGGGTTTTTGTGTTTGGTTATGATATTCCCTATCTGTATGCTGAAAAAGATGATTTTTTTGTGTAGATATGGCAGATATACGGGTTAACTGGAGAGAGAGAGACCTGAGTACATTACAGGCAAAGATCCAAGCAGATCAGGGTGTCTGTTGTGTGTTGGCCAGGTTTGGGGTTCTAACGTTTTTGGAGAACCCTTTGATGAGAGCGGGAGAGCCTTTGTTGGCCTGGATTATCGATGCGGGATCCGAGCATGAAGGTCTTTGTAGTGCAGGGGCACAGGATCGAACTAACAGTCAAGGATGTGTATTTCCTGACGGGTCTCCTACCACTGGGGATGGTGGGAAACACACAGCCAGTATTATTGTGGGGGCGGCATATCATGGAGTTTGTGGAGCGAAATTGTCGACCGGGTCTCCAACTTAAGGGGAAGCAGATACCGATCAGGGATCTAGAGATATTAGAGACCCGTGCAGTGGCCGTAGCAGTGCTGCTTATCCTGGGCAACCAGGCACTCCATCACATCACTCGGGGGCAGATGATGATTTTGGAGAGTGTGTTGAGTGGGACCTACTATGGGTGGGCCCAAATGATCTTCAGTATTAAATAAAATGACGATTTATTAATTATTAAACTCACCAAAAACATAACAAGTAGACACGTTACTCGTGCTTGGACTTTGATAATGGCCTTCTTCTTTGAAGATGTCCGACACTTCCACGACCTCGTATACGACTCCAGGATGGGAGAGAGCCCAGGATGCGCCGGTGGGGGTGGCTACGGTGCAGAGGAGGAGGAGAGGCGGTCGGACGAGTGTTTCAACCTGAGTTCTTTTCCCATTGGGATCAGATGCCATTATACATAGACGACTATCCCTATAGTGGGATGAGTTATTGTGGGGATCCGGACCTACCACTTCCGCCTGGTCGAGTATGGGGACCTGATGGTAAGTGGCAAGTAACTACTCTTTTTTGGGCATGTTAAAGTTAGTGAATAGTAGATATGGTACTGATTCATGGACTTTTGATATGCAGATATAGCTCCGGTAAAACTGGCCGGATATATGGGACGACCGGCAGCATCTGGAGCTGCAGGTCCGAGTGGGTCGAGAGCAGCGCATAATGAGGATGCGGCCGCCCTTCTGGAGGACATCCGTCGTAGATGCGAGAGGTTGCTGACCGGAGTTTCAGAGCGCGAGTGGCAGGACTTAGACGACCAGTACATGGAGCAGTGTATTGGTCTACCCTCGGAATGGCGGGGTGTCATGCGGCGCATGGTGATGGTCGGTCAAGGCATACGTGATCTACGAGCTGCAGGAGCAGAGCCATTGGCTGGGGGGGCATGTGGTGCCCCCTAGTGTGTATGTAGGGGCAGGTGGTGCCCCCAGTTTTGAGTTTTTGTAACATGCGATGGGCATGTCATATGTATCAGAGTAGATGGACTCTAAACACATGTTTTGCGACACATATGATGGATATGCATCTTTGTTAATGATTATGAATTTTATTGTCTTGTATGAAATGTGTGTGATAAATGCCAATCTAGAACATGGTTTGCAATACTATCTACATAGTGATTATGTTCTCGAGGTACATGGTTGAAAGTTATGGTTTCAAATTCACGTATCAAGAGTTTCACTCGTAAATATCGTCTAAACAGCACAGGGTTATGCACACGATAAACACCATTTAGTTGCATGAAAAGAAATAGGGAATCCAAACGAACATGCAGATGGAGGATGTGATGAAAGAGGGCATCGGCTAAGAGACCACGCACTGCATCATATTCGGCCTGATTGTTGGTGGCAGTACCAATGCAAACCCCGTTTGAGAGAACAAGGGCATGCAAGGAGGTGAAAATGGCCCAACCTGCCGAGGCGAGATTCCGGGAGTAACGACTTGCACCATTGGCGTAACCGATATAGGGTAGGGACAAGAGGTCCTGCAGAATGGTGTTACAAGACAACAAATGGGGGGAGGAGATGCAATGACGACAGCGTGAGTGTACAGAAGACATCAAGCGGCAACTGCGGGAGGGAGTGCGATGAGCAGGATGGCTATGACTCATATACGAACTAGAGGGTGAGATATGAGGGCTGCAGGAGGCATGGCGGGGACTCGGGCTGCGGAGGTCAACAGAGATACGAGTGGAGTGATCTCGTGTATGGGCAGAAAAGAGGGGTCAAAAGTGGTCGCGGAAGGGGGGTCATGTGAAACAACAGGGGAGGATGCAAAGGGACTGTGCTCCAAGGGTCTCACAGAGGACGATAGGTAAAGAATGGTCATAGTAGACTTCGTCATCTGAACATCAAGGGGGGGAATGTCGATGGGAGCGGGGGGATCCTCAAGCTAGCCCGAAGCATATTGCGCGAGTATGGGAGAGGCGGATTGATTTTTTTCAACCTCATACTCTCGGACTACTTTCAAAGAGGCGCGGTAATGCGTCAGGTGAGGAAAATGGTGGGAGTAATGGCCATGGACACCGCACAAATCACAGGGTTTGCTAGTGCGAATAGTTTTTGGGTTCTTGGTTACGGACGAGGACAGAAGAGAAGGGTCAGAGACCGTAGACTCAGGGAACGTGACTTTAACCATGGTTTGAATGTAGGGCAACTCAAGACAAGTATGGGTGGCGTGATCAACGACATCACACAAGGCACAAGGCTTGGCGGGCGGAGGAGGAGCAGGGTCAGTCGGAGTGGCCTTGTCTTTAGATGCCTCCTTGCGAGCTTTGCATTTCTTTCCTGGAGCTGTCACCATAGGGGTAGGGTCCTGGGGAGGTGCAGGGGGCATGGTAGCGACGGAGGAAGCGAGGGGGACCGGTTGAACTGGTGTCAAAGCAAGATATGGTTTGGGGTAACCAGGAGGGGTAGCGGCTGGAGGGTCAAGGTACCGGGCAGTGCTCCACTGGGTGGATTAGGAGAGAAGTAGCCCCACAGCAGAGACAGAATGGGCTAGGGAGGGAGATGGGCCCGATGTCGACCGGCGGGTTGGACAAAACCATCCGACAAGAGATGGTTAAGGCACAGAAGACCATCAGAGAGGATAAAGGTTGCGATAAGTTGTAGGGCGAGGAAAGGAGGAGGTCGGGTGGCGGAGATAAAGGGCTAGGAGCGGTTGCGGTGGGCGAGATGAGTGCGAGGTTCTTGTTAGCAAGCGGGTAAACAAGGGCGGCGAGACGATTGCATCATGCAAACATTCGACAAGCTGGGATCAGAGATAGGAGGAGGGGGGAGACCAGGAAAAGTTCCAAGCAGGGAGGAATCTTTGTAGACGTCGGGGGAGACACTGGTCAAGGAATCAACGGTTTGCTTATTTGCTACAGAAGAGATGGTCGTCTAAGGGGAGGTCTGAGACTTTGGCTCATGATAGGTCAACTGGTCAATGGTGACTATCTTCCCATTGTGAGGAAAAGACATCTTGCAAAAAACCGCGGATGGGACAGCAGACATGGCATAGGTGTAGCTTCGCCCCAATAGAATGTTGTAGTCTAGAGGGGCGTCGATGACTTCGACGTCAATGCAAACAGTCTTACCGGCAAGGGTGATAGGACAATTACGAAAAAGGCCAATGGGCTGAGAGGCGTGGCCGTCCCACGCTCGAAGGGTGATCGTGGAAGGGGCCAAGTCAGGAGATCCGAATTGCTTCCAAACCGAAGCGGACATCACACAGGTGGATGCCCCCTCATCAATTATACATTGAGAAATGTTGGCATTCCAGATTTTGACTGGGATTTGGAAGGCGACAGAAGCAGGAAGAGGAGGATGTTCTGATTGATGGGCGTCGAAAACACTCATTTGGTCATCAGCAGGATCTACAGCACCCACGGCAGATAGCAGAGCCTTCTTTTGGGAAGGGCACGACTGGAGAAGTTCCAATGTGGAAATGGCAGCAGGAGATTGCGCCAAATCATCTACTATTCTATACGAATGAGCAGCTCGACCAGAAGCAGCATTTCGACGTAATGGTCCCTTAGGAATCTTGGTGTGAACCTCAACTTTGGGTTGAGGAATATGTAAGGGGCCATTGGATGTCGAAAGAGGCTCTGTAGAACCTGAAGAAGGGGACTCCGGGGCAGACTAAGCGGGAGGCTAGGGGTACTGGCAAGACCGAGTTTGAAGGTGAAGGTCGACGGGAGGGGCTGGATCAGAGTTCATCATGAGGATCTGGTAATCGGAGGAACCAGAAATGGAAGGTGGAGTGGCAACCTGTCTGTCAGGTGGTTGGGTAGCCACGAATCATTGCTGAGGGAAAGGATCAGTAAACACAGCTGGTTGAGTAGTGGCCACATTAGGGGGAGCATTAGGGGAGGCATATTGTCCATGCAATGTGGCTTGAGACTCCCACATCTGCCGCATCTGGGGTAAGAGGGGACAATCGTGGGTGTAATGACCATAAACACCGCAACACGAACAAGACTTATTTGTGCGAAGAGTCCTGTCCGGCTTGGGCTGAGTGCCCTGTTGCTGGTTAGCGGTGTTAGGGTCAATGCCTTGAAGATTGGGTTCACGAGTACCAGGGGCAGATTGATTTGGATTGCCTCTCCGCCTTCTTTGAGAAGAAGGGGGATTAGTCGCGCCCTGCTGTGCAAATACTTGCCCTGGAGGGGGCTGTAGGTGTTGTTGCGGGGTTGGAGGAGGCAAGGAAGATGGAAGCGCATATGCTGGAGGAGCTGGCACACCAGGCTGTGGATAAGGGTAATGGTTAGGTTGGGCAACATTGAGGTAAGCAGGAGGGTGGGCAAAAGGAGAAGGCATGCCGTATCCTGGATACATGCTACCAGGAGGGGGAAAAGTGCTAGAGGTGCTGGCCCCTCCCTGAGGGAGACCATAGCCCATAGGAAGTTGAGCATACGGATGAGAAAGGGCTCCAACGATACCGTCGACGGAATGAGATGCCCCCGGGGTGTTAGCGCCACCGGGCCTGGGGAGGTCAGGGAGGACGGTATAAACATAACCAGACTAAGCATAGATCATGTCATATTTCAAGGCTATTTGGAGGGCGGCTTCTTCGGTTTGAGGGAAATGGGAGGCGACATCTTTGCCAATGGGAGCTAAGAGAGAGCGAAGGAACCAGTCCATATAGACCCGATATTCGAAGGGGGGAGCTCGACATAAGCTTCGTCTTTGTCGCCATTCCTGGACATGAGTGGAAAGGCGGGTAGAAGAGGTTTTCTTGAAAGAGGTCAAAAGCTCCGTACCAGTATCGTATCGAAGAGGGAGCTGGAAGTAAGATAAAAAGGGTTGGGAAATGGTTGCAAAGGTGGTATGGGAAGAGGTGGCTTGGTCAACATACCATTTAGAAGCTTCGCTGGTAAGCGTGCGTTGGAACAACCGAAGACGGATGGAATCATCGGTGATGGAATTGGAGGAACACCACATGTGGAAAGATCAGACATGGTTGGTTGGATCTTCTCCAGCAAGGCCTTCGAACTTAGGGATGTCGGAGGGGAGATTGGTTGGCATAGCAGGCCAACCAACATCGTGGAAGATAGGGTCATTGATCAATTGATTGAAATCAGGGAGGCTGAGGCCTGCGATGTACGGCAGCAAGGGTGTGGCCGAGGTAGTTCCTGTGGTGGTTCTGCTAGTATTAGTTCCGGCATTAGGGCCGGGGGTTCCGCTAGCATTAGGCCCTGGACCAGACATAGTGAAGGTGACAGGGGGAGAACCAGAAAGAAAAGGAGAACCCAAGGAATCAGAAGAGGAGTCGGAGTGCGGACTCGAAGGAGGACTGGCTCGACGACGGCGGGAAGGAGCAGGTCGATCGACCGGAAACTGAGGGTGAAGGCCAAGAAGTCTCCGAGAAGTGCGCCTTGGGGGCACAATGATGACAACACAAACACGGCACAAGGGGAAGAATAACGACCACAAGGGCAAGGAGGTGCAGAATCAAGTGATTACAATGTCGAAACAAGGGCAGATAGGTGCAGTGTCAATTGATTTTAAAGTCTTTGCCTGGCGGTGTAAACCAGGCTCTTCTTCGCTTAGGGTGAGTGTGTGGCATGCATTAATTTTAATTTTTAAACCCTTTTTGTTTTGATAGCAAGAGAAAAAGTGTGCTGCGTAACTAAAAATAAATCTGCAGAGAATAGTATATTGTTGAAATAACATAAAATTAACAGCTACTATTGCATCGATTCAACCCAAAAAGGCGGGTCTCTCAAAACTAATCTAAAAGAGGGAAAAAATATAGTCAAAACACACTAAAAAGAGGCCAATAGATCTAGGGTCGAAAGGAACAGGGATCTAAAGGAGAAAGCTATTGAAAAGAGGTGTAGATCACAGCCAAGAGGCAGAGGCAAGGTGGCTGGAAAAAAGGAGGAAATTAGCAAAAAGCGGAAAGGACAGGGAGGAGGTCCTAAAGGGAGGTCCAAAAAAAACTACAAGAGGTGATTTGAAAGGAAGAAAAGCTGATTTAAAGGATCCGGAGATGAGGTATCGATCCGACATTACAAGTTGAAACTCCGAAAAATCTATACCGAATGGGGCCTAAAACTCTTTCCACAAAAAGTGGAGGGCATCAAGCCCTAGGGAGCATAGGTTCCCACTTTTGGGGACATGTGAGCAAAAAGATCAAATGTGTTCAACGGTGGAGCATGTGTCGGAAAACCCTAACATGGAAAGCTTCAAGTAAAAACCTTACAAATTGTAGAAAAACAAGCTGAAAAATTACAAAGCAGGTTCTAATTGTCATGGTAGGCCTAAAATTGGTTGAAAAGTGCGACTGGAGGTCCAGGTCACAAAGTTATGGGAAGAAAAGTGAAACTTGAAGCTCCTCGGTGTCCTGCCGCGTATTTTCGCAGCCGTTGTCTCTGGGCCATATCGATGCTCGTCACCCGTACAGGGGCCAGAAACACGCGGAAGTTAGAAATTTTATGTTTTAGGGTTCTATAGGGAAAAACAACATGAAAATAGGAAAAGAAAAAAAAAAAATCTGAAAAGAAACCCTAGGGTCTGAAGTAGCTCGATATGCAGGAATATGAAAAACGACAGCGGTCGTAATTGAAAACCCGTGTGGAGTCGCCAATTGTTAGTATGAATCCTTTGTCGAAGTGTACGAAAAAAGACCACTTTAGCTACGCATAACTAATAGCCCTAACATCAAAGATGGTTGCCAATATCTTCAGATCTGCAGTTAGTTGATCAAGACAAGAGCTGCAAAAAACCAGATCTATGCATAGAAAGACATTAAGCAGTAAAAAGAAGGGTTTGCTCCATATATCCAATAGACAAGACAAGAACAATTTTTCAAAGAATTTTTGTATTAAGGGCACCTGGGAGGAAAAAAAGAAGGCGTATCCAATTCTCCTCAATGGGATGGGTTCTTGGAAGTCCTCAGCACTTCAGATCTAGAATCTCTCTCTCTTGTTGGTGTAGAAAACCCAGAAAAAGATAGAACTCAAAGGGAGCTCACACAACAAATAATGTAGAAAAATGTGACCAAGTGTATAGATCCAGAGTGATCTAATAGGAAACAAAAGGTGAAGAATGGTAGGAAAAACCCTCCTATTTATAACAAAATATTGGTCATTCTAGATCTTGGTGCATGATTAAAATAATGTTAACCAAATCTAGATCCACCTTTTATGGAATATTTTATTATATTTGTTGGAGGGAAAAAGTATTTGACTTGGGTCAAATCCCTTTATTTGTCAATAATAAATAAATAAATGATATTTATATTTTTAAGGAAGTGGTTGAAGGATAATCAAATAAATAATGATTTATTTAATTATTTGTGGGTGATTTGGTCATATTTAACAAGGAATATTATCTAAATAAGATTTAAATAATTATTCCTAGAAAATAATCAGATAAATAAAGGTTTATCTCATTAATTTCTTTGTTTTGGGTTAAGCATGACTAGGAATAATAATTAAATTATGGTTTAATTAATTATTCCATGAGGAAAATCAAACAAAATAGGTTTGTTTAATATTTCCTTTTGGGGTTTCCTGTTTAGACTATAAACAACCTAATAAATGTGGTTTATTAAGTTATTTTACATAGTGAAAGCAATTTTACTTAGGGTAAAATTGGTCTTACATGGTGTACTTGGGTCCATCTAATGATAAGAGGTTAGATGACCAAAAAATGGTGTAACAAGAGCCATCAGAGAACTTCTAAGCATGATTTTGGTTTAGATAAGTTCCAAGGGCCACTAGGGCCACCAAGGGCCACCAGGAGAATGAGGCCTAGCTAGGTTAACCAGAGACCATTCTCAGCAAACCAATAGTCAATTTTGACTATATTGGAAATTATAAAGCCATGGGTGAGGTTTGCAGAACCAGCTGAGAACTTCTGAGTGTGATTTTGCTTTAGAGAAGTTCCAAGGGCCACCAAGAGCTAGCAGGAGAATGAGGCCTAGCCAGGGCAGCCAGAGGCTATTCTCAGCAAACTAATAGTTTATTGTGACTATATTGAACCTTATGAATCTATTTGAAGGATTTACATAAGCATTTGGAGACTTCTAAAGGCCGATATGCTATAGAGAATTTTTCAGTGAGCCCAGAGCCACAGGGTGCCACCAGGGATTAGAGGCTTAATCAGAGCAGCTAGAGGCCAATTTCAACAAGTGTGTTGGCTTGAGGGGTCCTGACCCAGGTTTGGTGTGCAAGGTTTTCCAACAAACCCCTATACTACTGGGCCTTTCGGCAGTGACGTACTTTCGCAGGTCACAGTCTCACCCGAAGTAGTATGGGTGGGTGCTGGAACTAGGTTTCCGCACCCTGAGAAAGGATGGGTAAGGTAAGCAGGGTTGCATCCTGCTTCTTTAATTCCCATATTAACTTGTCTTGCATAGGGTTAAATATGTTCCTATTCATATCTACGTGTGCTAGATCTACAGTTATGGGCTTATTATATCATCAACACAGAGGTACATAAATAGAGCATAACAAATCTAGATCCAAAAGCATAGTACACAGATCTTTCACAGCTTAAAGACAGAAAATACATAACACAACATTTATCATCAATTCACATAATAGAACTCACAGATTCAGATCTCTAACAGTTCTTCGCATTCATTCATTCATCAACCTTTCCTTATAATTCCCTTCCCAACCTGCGCACACAGTAGCAGGGTCCGCACACAGCTGGACTAGGATCTCCGCGCACACAACCAGCAGGAGTTCGTTCCCCAAAACCAAAAAAGATTGCTTAAGAAATAGATTGCATCGATATCTCATCCATTCCTCTCCTTTTCGATACAAAATACATCTCTATTTATAACAATCTAGCTCTGACTTTCCTATGGTCCGCAACCCATGGTTTTCGGACCCCTAGTTTACCCCTTTGACCTATTACAATGTGTTTAGGGCTTTGACCCACCCCAAAACCCCTGCGCTATATTAAATATAATTCAAATTAACCAAAAAGGACCAGTTTCGCAACTTGTTAGGAGACCTCGTTCCAACAGTCCCCCAACACAATCTTGTGACTCGTCCCGAGTCACTGTACCGATGCATGATCGATTTGTGCACGCAAGGTATCCAAAGTACAGACAAGCGGAGGGAGTGCCGCTTGACTTTGGGATGCAGCATCATGTGCAAGAGTGACCATCTTCTGGGAAGGTGGGTCATCCATAGCCATTCTAATACTTGCCAGAAACTCATTAAGGCACTTAGTTGCGCCTTCAATGTCTCGTGTTTACTGGAGGGCCGAAGTAGTCCAGGGCTTCAGACGTTCCGATATGGCATGTTGTTTCTATCGAAGTTTCGTAATATCGTCTTGGAGGTCATTGTTGGTTTTCAGTCATTCCAAGCGCTGGGCAGGCACCAAGGTAGACAGCGTAGCATTAATTTCGTCAACAGCCTTTTTGCGTTGTCGTAAGTCTTGAGTAATTTGTTGGAGGATTGGATCGCGCTGGACTCGAGTCCAAAGCTGGATGGTTGATTCCATCAGAGTGGTACCTTGAGAAATTTTCTCCATGATTATTGTTGTTGCTTCTGTGATAAGGGTAGTCCGCCGCTCACAGACTTCCGGAGGCGTGCCAAGCAGCAATCTAGACTGTAATTATGCAATCTCTAGGTGGGAGGCTTTGAAATCAGCAACCAGTTTCTCCACTTTTCTTTTAGATGTATCCTCAAACATGATTTCCTTTGTCACATCCATGCAGATCTGGTGGATCATAGTCTCAAGTTCTGTTTGTTGTGACTTAGCCAGAACCACTTCAGTAGTTTTCTGCGCAATGGTGTGTTGGGTAGTCTCTAGCTGGTGGGTGGTGGATTAGGCACAGTCACTAATCTCCTGGGAGATAGCATGGAGAAAGCTGTCTAAGGCTGCATAGGGCAGCCGAGCGAGGTCCAGATGGATTCCTGTGCTTTCCGGGGGCTGCGTTCTGACTAAGGTACCGGAAGGGATACTACAAAGTCGACTGGGCTCCCCGATTGGTGCCCTACTGCTATTGACGAACGGAAGCGATGCCTAGCCTTCACGGGATGGAGGTGGAGGCACTTGGATCTGGAGAGCGCTGAGGTCTTCCTGAATAAAGGCGACCCCGGCCTACCAATGAGCCATGATAAGTGCCCACTTATCCTTTGTAGCCAGGGTGACCACATCCGCGATATGCTCCAGGTCTCCGCCTGTTAATGTGACTGTCGATTCATGGTGCTCACGATAGGCTTGCTATTTCTTCCTTGTTCCGGATGCAAATGGCCCCGTCCTCTTAGTGCCGGGAGGAGGGGGGTGGTGGTAGAAACTGGGTTCGGAGCTGTATCTGGCTGCTTTTGCGGTGGGTTATCTTCGGGCTTAGCTGTAACTGATGCTGGCATGCTGGGGGAGCCCTTTTTTCAAGCGGGGGGGCATAGTTTGATCAGTAGATCAATTTTTTCATCTGGTACCATATAAGGGAGTTCTACCCACGTTGGGCTGGCCAGACTGTGATCGGACCTGGTGAATAGTGATCTGAAATGCAGCAATATGCTTTTATTTGTCATAGATGGTGGGGGAGAGTCGCGGGCGGGATTTGATGGCAGTGGCGACAGTGCTCCGGAAGAGGACCCAAAAGACCTTGTTATCCTCAATACGCTGCTTATCCTTGGAGTCCCATAAGTGAGCATACTGAGCGCCTTCTCACATCCCCTCACGGAGCTCGGGAGCAACTGATTCTCCTTGTTTGTCCCAGGCGACTAGGGCTATGAGGAATAACAGCCATGAGTAGAAGAAAGGTGTCCCATACTCTTGAGACTCGCGTAAATTAGCAAGAAATTCTTTGCACAAGTATTGAGCCCAATTAAAAGACACACCCTTCGCACACTACCCAGCTAGCTGGATGACATAGGCAGGGACAGTCGCAACCTGGCACTTCTGCATGAGTTTTTAGGCTAACAGTCGAGTGCCCATTTGCGTAGCAGGGTCGTTGATGGTTTGGATCACAAACCCTCGCTGATTCCGCTGGACCGCATAGGTGTTCCAAGCATACAGAGCAGTAGCGGCTTCATATTTCTTGCCAAATTTTTCAAGCGGGTGCGGCCCCTGCATCGGGAGGCCCGTGATCTAGTGGATCAACTCGGCATCAATAGGGACTGCCACAAATCCATAAACAGCCATTGTGAATGAGGGCAAGTAACTGGCGTGCCAATCGATCAGTGATATTGTAGCAGCCGAAATAGGGCATGCGGAGAAAATTCAGGAGTCTGGATCCTTCCAAACCACATACCCATCGTTGAGGTATTACCGTGATTTCATCATCCTCATAGATTGTGTCAAAGTATAATGAAGAGGTCAATTCCAGAAAAGCATCCTGGTCTTCCAGATTATGATCATCAAATTTGACCTCATGGAGGCATCTGCAGGGATCACCGAAGACAGGGACCTCACCTGGGGTCAGCGGAGTCTGTAGGAAGGTGATCAGACCATCCAAGTTTTTCGGTATCTGCGTAGATGGTCTTCGCGGTCGAACGTAGGGGGGTAACCAGTTGATCGGGTTAGCCGACAGAGCCCCCTCCTGCTCATCTTGTGCTGAGGGCAAAGACCTGGGATGTCATGGGGAACTTCGGGGTTTCTTTGCTTCCTGAGGAGGAGCCCTCGAGCTTTGATCTTTCTCCTTTCCCTTCTGCGTGGTTCGAGAAGGAGGGACTTCCTCCAGCTCTGGCTCATCTTCCAGAACTTCTTCAACTTCAGGCTTAGTTGGGACAGAGGGTTCGATAGGGGAAGTGTTCAGCATCCTTGCGTGAAAAATGAATCTCGGCTCTGGGTGGCTGCTATCCGACGGGGGAGGTTTACTAGTCATGGGAGGGAGGCCGCAACTATAATGATTTTTGCTGTTTGATTGCTTCTGCACGATACTTAAATTAGGTTTCATGTTCACCCAAGATACTACCGCTAACTCGATCAGCCTGCTGACCTTTAAAATCTTTCTATTGAAGGAGAGAGAGAGATGTTTCGTGCAGGATGGGTTTCCCTAGGATAGATAAAAATTCCCCATAATTCTTCCTGTCAATGGTTCAAGGGCTACTCCCTTCAACGGTAACTTCTACTTCTCCCTAGAAGGTACAGTTCGAACGGATATTTGTTGCTTTCCCAGTATCTTAGGCATACTTAGTATGCTAATGTTGTTAATTTGTGATAGCTACCTAGCTTCCCCCAACACAATCTTGATGCCTAAGTAGTGCTTAGCCCGAGACCAAGAGACCTTTATCGTCTGTTCTACTACGGTTTTAAGGAGGGATAATGTTGGCATCAACTGCCTGACTCCTGTCACCAACGCACAAGTGGCTTGAGGCAAGGGGCCACTACTTGTGGAATCGATAGGTGTTATATGGAATCTGTTGCTTATTCGAGGGTCGACCCATCCCTCGCTCAAGGTATGTTTTAGTTTGACTCCCATATTTTCCTTGAGAGATTCCTTAGTGATACAAAGACAACGCAGCATGGAGGCTTCTCCTAGCTGGTTCTGCCACGCTTCTAGATCCTTGCTGGAATCCTCAATATCTTCCTCGTGACATGGTATTGTCAATTTATAGATATTAGTCCCCTTCTCAGGTATAGGTCCTGCATAATATTTTTCTTCCACCGGGTCTAGTGGTACGACGACCCATCGGCCCTAGTTTTAAATATCATGCTACGTTTTTTTAGATCGATAATGCCCCCCATGTTCATAGCCCAGTCTAGCCCAAGGAGTGCAGGGTAGGGATCCGCATCCTCCATCATTTATATTACCTCGAAGTCGGCCAGGATCCTTGCCCCTGTAATATCTACCATGACACTGGGAATTCTACCTAGAGGAATGATCCTTCTATGATTTTCCATTCGAAGTTGGATGGTGGATTTTTCCAGCTTAGGCTTCCCCATGCGTTGCCAAGTGTATTTAGGTAGGATATTGACGTCTGATCTGAGGTCTAAGATAACCTGATCCATTCGATAGTCGTGGATCTGAACTATCAGTCACATCTCCCTACCGGTGCGTCTCTGACTTTTGTGCAACATATGGACATCCTTAATGCTAGTCGTCCCGATATCATGCGTTGTACATTTTTCCAGTAAAGCCTGTAGGTTTCGTACTACCCGAGGGTTGTGAAGCAGCCCCATACATGCTTGTAAAAATAGTTTAACCTCCTTAGTTACTACCTTATCCCTCAGGTCTGTGTACGGCAAGTCTTTAGTTTCAAGGAATTCCTTATGGGCGTCCTTAAACGTTTCTCTTACTTTGCGCAGGTCAAGACCTTCTTGGTTGCTAGCTGCCCTACGGATCAGTGTGTTTGATTCATCCTTCTCCTTAGCCCCTCCTGTCGCCACTCCACTGTGTGTTACTACATTTACCTTTGCATCCGGACCCCTCAGTTCGGTCTGGACCCTTCACACCTTCTACACAGATGAAAGTTGCTTTTCCCATATCCTGGTTTTTAGGGTCGGGCAGTCTTCTAGCGCGTGGCCCAACTATCTACGATACCTGCAGGACAAGTGTACAGGGTACAGGAAAGCCCTCGCAGAATGCCCTGTGCCTCCACAGTTATAGTAGATCGATTGGCCTCAACCCCAACCTATGTTTCCGCTTTGGCACCCATCCCTTCTCCCCGAGGGGGAGTCATTCCTACCCAAGGGGGTTCTTGGTGAGGTAGGATATTCTTTCATTACCTCCTGATGGCCTTGACAGTCTTTCTCCTTATGACCAACCGACTGGTAATGCCAGCACCGACATTGCTCTGATGCGGTACCCGAGGTGCCCAGACAAGCCCTTGGGTTAACCTCATGCCACCTGGATGATCAGCTTCCTCCATGCCTCAGCGTAGGTTCCCTCTGTTGGGGTTCCCATGTTTTGGCAAGGTTGGAAATACCAAAAGATGAGACAACATCAAACCACTTTCAGACCTCAAGATCTAGCCCTCCTGGGAACAAAGAGGGATTTCTCTATGATATGTCAAAGGTATACGTCTTTGAAGCTCAAAGTTTAAGATGTTAGGCTAGTTATAAGGCTCAGGGTTTGTTTGTTTGATTGTTTTAGTTTGGTTGTTGGGAATCAGGAATGAAGGTTTCAATATAAGACAAGGCAATGAGTAGAGAGGATTTTAGGCTAAGGGAGATAACTCAAAGAACATCAAGGCCATTAGGCAATGGAGTCAGGAAAGGGTTTACTTGTTGTTCAATGTGCAAGCTTTCAGTTGGGATAGTCATCTAAAGCATTGGATCCTAAAATGATTGTGTGGCATGGAACATTAAGGATTGAAAGTAAAAAGAGGAAAACCATCCAATTCTGTCTATAGATCAGGTTAGAGGTCATTTAACTCCAGACCTGCTTGGACATAATCAAAGGCAACTTGAGGGAACTTGGAAAGTTTAATTGAAATGGAAATATCCTAGTGAGGCAGAGACAGAGTTCTAAACCCCCCAGTGTTCTCAACTCATTTAATTAAATCTAAACAAGAACATTTAAATACAGATTCTATTAATTCATACATCAGCTAACAATATATCAAACCACTACACTATTTAAATTAATTGAAATCAATCCTTAGATAACACATTTAGTAGAAAACATAAAGGCAAGGAGAGCAGAAACATAGGGTGCCTAACAAGGGCAAATCCTATGCCAGATTTCTGATGCAAGCCAGAAGAAGTGTAATGAAATGAAATAAAACACAGAGATAGAAAAACATCACCAGCTGCTTTAGATCAGGATCCAAAGAAATGTGCTTGTCATATTAAAAAACAAAACCAGTCATGTACAACATTTCCCACAGCTTGAACATTCAGCTTGAATACATATTTCTTCAGCCTATCTTACAACTTTACACATAACTATATCTCACAGAGACAGCTTGCAGTTCTCTGATATCTCATCAACAACCTTTACAATATTTTCTTCATGAGTTTTATAGCTGAAGAGAGGCAGAGGAGGTAGGTAGAAAACTAAATGCAACATTAACACTCAGAAGAGGAAGAGGGCCAAAGGCCATTCTGTTCTAAACTCAGAGCATTAATCTCTGGCACCTCTGGAGGAAAAAATGGTCTTCATCAGGCTTCATTTACTCCAGGTATGTCTCTGATGCATTCTGTTTTGCTGTACGCTGTAGTACCCTTGGTGCATGAACAAAATGGTAAATAAATGACTGAATGGTCTACCATACTTGTGAAGTAAATTCTTTGATAGCCTGGGACTGTACTTCAGGGTGGAACTTTCTCCAAGGAACATGGTATAGACTGAAAACAATATGGGCAACCCGTCCTTTCATGGGAAAAACATTCTGCTGATGTATCTGCCCTGTACTTTGATGAAAATAGGCTTCTTTGCCTTCCCAGGTCTTTTTCTTCTTTATCGGGCTCTGAAACCTGTCTCACTGAGCTCAACAACGGTGAATCATGGTGGCGTTTAATGCCTGCATCCTGCAGAACACGCAACTAGACTGAGAAACTCAATGCATATGAGGGCATATGGAGCGGAGGGCGGAAGAAATGATAGTGCGGTGATGGTGATTTTTAAATGAAAAACGGCGAAAATGCATTGTAATGGTGAAAACAATGAACAATAGGGTTTTGGTGGTAGAATGCAGCGCAGACCATTAGATCGTGGTCCGGGGACAAAGATCGACGGCCTTATCAAATAGAATGGAACATATATGAAACACGAGACCTTTAATGAAAATGTAAAGGAAATGGAAGAAAACACAATGAAATGCGTGGAAGTGGACATACGAGGTGGGACCCAGCCGGAGGCGGAAGGCGACTAGATCTGAGCTGTGAGATCTTCAGGTCCAACAGACGGTTGTGATTAACTCGGAGCATCACAATCACAATGGAAGGGAGGGATGCACACTTTATAATTTCCGATTGCGATCAAGAAAGGGAAAGTGATGACCGTCGGATTTACATGGAGATCGACGGTGGAGATGCGGATCGGGAGATCGCAATCGGAGGGGACACCAAGGATGACACCAAAAAACTTCCAATTGCGATTGGGTGGAGACAAGCGATAGCCATTGGATCGACAAGGGGATCAACGGTGGAGATATGTTCGGAGGGCACAAGGGGAAGAGCGACAGGAGTGAAGCGAGAAGATCTGGGCTGTTGATCCGAAATAGATGAACAGCTATGATTGAGTCGGGCAATCGCAATCGAAGGGGAACAGGGGTGACACATAACAAAAATTCCGATTGCGATTAGGCAAAGAATGCGATGACCGTTGGATCATGGATCAAACGAATGAACGAGATCGAATTGGGAGATGGCGTGATCGGGGATCGAAGGGAAGGACTCGCGATCGATCGGAGGGGAAAGTGATTGGCGGGGGATGCGATTGCGATGGTCGGAAGGGGTTGCGATCAATCGCATCGCAAACATTTGCAATGGACTAATCGGGGGACACAACATAAGTCTTTCAATTGAAAGGATTGCGATATTGCGCGGGCCGTCCGATCTATGTGGCAGATCAACGGTGGATATCAAGTCGTGAGACTTGTTAATAAAACAATCGCATCGGAACTTCTTCAATGTTACAAAGGATTTTAACGCTCCGCTCCGATCTTCCGATGCGATTAGCCCATAAGGCACTAAGCGCTTGGCCTCAGCGCTGGGTTATATGGGGAAAAGCTTGAAGGGGCTGGTGGGAGAGGGGCTAGCCCTATCATAAGGTCGGAAAGTGTGTTTTTTAACCCATTTTACTGCATTTTAAAACCAAAGGAGGGTAATGATAGGGGGATAGAGGGGAAAATTGGGAAAATAAAGGGCAAGGGTGGGATTTCATGGGTATTTTGGGAAGATTTAGGAGAGTAAAGGGGGGATTTAGGGGGAACAAAGGGGACTTTGACAAAAGGGGAAAAATGGATAAAATGAAGCATTCTGCAGAGGTACAAGAGGCAGATAATGGCCCTTTTGGAGCACCATTCTTCATCATTTAGGCTCATTGACATCAGTACAACAGGGGGGAAATAGTCAAAGGCAGGGAATTATAGAAAGGCTTCAAGGATGATGTGTTTTCAAGGGAAATGCATTCCTTGAAGGCTCATAAGACATCCTAGCCCCTTTCTTGCTTGTCAAGGAATTCATAAGGGGCTAATAGTGGCTCCACATGGGGATGGATTCTTCTTGAAGGAGTCAAGAACTCAGAAAATGATCTTTGGTGTAGGCCAGATGCCTGCTGCTTAAGCCACCTTTCTTCTTTGATTTTCAGCTGCCACAGATATGTTAGATTAGCAAAACATCCCAAAAATCTACCTACCCATCCTACAATCCTAGCATTTTTTCTTCTAGGGTGCATTTGAACTAGCAGAACCTTTACATCATTTATTTTTTATAACAAAAAATAAACCTATTCTAAATATACCCTTATCACTCCATGAGACCAGATTAGACTGTTGGTCTCACATGTTTCTCTACCTAATCTAATATTTGTTGGGATTAGACTGTCTAGCAGATTTCTTCTCTATATTCTACAACAGAAATTTAAAAATAGCCAAACTAGGATTAGATAGTCTAGTTTGTTGTAGATCCAAGGCATAAAGACAGTTGCACATGGACAGAAACTTTTAGAAAACTGAAACAAAACTTTGAAGGCTTGAAATCTGAAACTTGAAGTATCCTTCTTTCTTTTGGTGACTCAAGTTTTGAGCATGTTAGAGTCACTCCTTTTCTTCATTTCAGCTCTAGTTTTGGGCATGTTAGAGCTGATTCTTCTTTCTTCTTTTCCGGTCCATATTTTGAGCATGTTAGGACCAGCTGCTTTGCTTTCTTTGGCTCAGGTTTTGAGAAATTAGAGCCAATATTTTGCACATCAGAGGTTCATGTTTTGAGCATGTCTGAACCTCTCTTTTTCTTTCTGTTTTTTGAAACATTTTTCTCTTTTTCTTGAAAACAAAATACTGCAATGGTATGTACAATGGAAATGGAAACTGGAAATTGTAAATCAGCAGAAGTAGTGTTTGAGCATCCTGCCATTGACAAGACCCCCAAACAGCTCTGTACCATCTAATTCTTGTAGGAAGAAGGCATTTGGACCCACAGTAGCTTGGATGATGTATGGACCTTGCCACAAACTGTCAAAATTTCCATGCTTACCTTTATCCTCTCTCCTTGAGTCCCACTTCAGCACTTTATCTCCAATTTTGAAATCAGCAGCTTTGGTTCTCTTGTCAAACAACTTCTTTATGTTTTCCTGAACTTTGACAGCTCTGTTATAGACTTTTTCCCTTGTTTGCTGAAGATGGATTGTTTGGTGTATCCTTCTCACCATACTGTCTTCTTCTGACTGAATCTCTTGGACCAGCTTGATTACTAGTACCCCAAGGCTGGTAAGGAAAACTGCTTCTACACCATAGACAAGCTGAAAAGGTGACATGCTAATGGATTTCTTTGTTGTAAGCCTGTCAGCCCACAAGGCATGCACTAACTTGTTATGCCACGACTTTTTGTTCTCTTCTAACAGCTTTTTGATGATGGTCACCAGGCTCTTGTTTGATGATTCATCCAATCCATTACCTTGAGGGTAATAGGTAGTTGAATGACCCAATGTTATTTGATACCTGTGAAAAAAATCAACCATTTTCTTAGATCCAAAAGCAGCAGCATTGTCGGTGATTATTTTCCTTGGGCAACCAAACCGAGAGAGGATATGACCTTCTAGGAACCTAATGATGACTGAATCTGTGGCATTCCTAGTGGGTATGGCCTCTATCCACTTAGTGAAGTAGTCTGTGGTTGTTAAGATCCATTTGTGTTGTGCGGAAGAAGCAGGGTGGATTTCCCCAATAAAATCTAGGCCTCATTGCATAAAAGGACCTTCAACAATGATGGGTTGTAGGGGTAAGGGAAGGAGTTTTCTTTTGCCTTCAAAAATCTGGCATTTGTGACAAGAAATTACCATCTTATGGATGTCATTGAAGAGTGTGGGCCAATAATAACCAGCCCTGAGTATTTTTTTTGCAGTGGCCTTCCAGCTCAGGTGGCCTCCACACTCTCCTGCATGGAATTCTTGTTTAATCCTATCTGCCTCATTTTCAGGCAAACATTTAAGTAATAGGCCATTTGGATTCTTCCAATATAAGTTTTCATTTAGAATGCAATAGATTCTGGCTTTTAGTTTCAGAAATCTGGCCTTGGTCTTTGATAGTTCAGGTGGAGCATTGAGGTTGGTGAGCACATAAAGGATATCAGAGTACTAAGGAGAGTTTTGGAATTTCTCTTCAACAATGGGATCAGGCAGTCCTTCCTGCTCATCCAAGGAATTTACCATGTTAATTTCAAGGGATTGCAGATTTGATTCAGCCATTAATTTAGCTAAGCCCTGACCTTTGATTAGTTTGGTGGGTTTTATTTCAAGATCATATTCTAAAATCACAGCAATCCATTTGCCCCTCTTCCCATCTGGGTCTTGGGACAGAATATCTTTGACTATTATTTTTAGGCACATAAGCTATGGTGTGGGAATGCAATATGTACACCCTAAAGTCCTTTAAAGCCTTAACAAGAGCGTAGGCCTGTTTTTCCATTATGTTGTATTTCAAGGGCGCATCCCTTAGTGCTTTGCTGAAAAAGGCAATTGGTTGTTCCATTCCATCTGGATTTTTCTGCAGTAAGACTGTAGCCACTGTATGCTCAGAGGCAAATGAAAAGATCAAGAAATCTTTAGAGAAATCTGGGCTGATCAGAACCAGAGCTTGGGTGAGTGCAAGTTTTACTGATTCAAAAGATTGTTTAGCTCCAATAGTCCATTTAACTCCCACACCTTTCTTCAGCATGTTAGTCATATTCCTAAGGTGTTCAGCTAGGTTGGGAATAAACCTCCTAAGGAAGTTAATCTTCCCAATGAAGGACTGTAATTATTTGATGTTTCTTGGGTGTGTGATCTGTAGTATTCCCTCAACTCTTTGTGGGTCTATCCTGATTCCCTTTTCTGATATAATGTGGCCAAGAAGCTTTCCTTCTTGCAGCCCAAATATAGTCTTTTTGGGATTCAACAATAGACCAAACCTTTTACATTTTTCAAACACTTTCCTCAGATGTTTTAGGTGTTCTTCTTCAGTCTTGGAAAAGACTGTTATGTCATCCAAGTAAATAACAATGAAATGCCCTATCTCATCTGAAAAGGCTATATCCATTGCTCTTTGGAAGGTTGCACCAGCGTTCATCAGTCCAAAGGGAATTTTTACATACATAAAGGTGCCCCATGGAGTGGTAAAGGTTGTCTTGAGTTGGTCTTCTAGGATTACTAAGACTTGGTTGTAACCTGAAAAACCATCTAGCAAAGAAATCATTTTTGAGCCTACTACCCGCTGTAGAATGTGTTCCATTTTTGGCAAAGGGTAGTTGTCTTTGAGTGAGGCTCTATTAAGATTTTTGAAGTCAATACATAATCTAATCTCCCCAGTTTTCTTTCTCACAGCCACTAAATTCGAAACCCAATCAGAGAACCTTACAAGAACTATTATGCCTGCCTCATACATATTTTTAATCTCTTTTTCAACTGCAGACAATTGTTTTGGGTTTATCCTACGAAGTTTCTACCTGAAGGGTTTATGATTTTCTTTTAAAGGTATTTTGTGTTGTATGATGTTCGTGTCATAAGCCTTTAATTCTTCGTAACTCCAGGAAAACACGTCAATAAATTCTTTGAACAGGTCAATGTATTTATTTTTCATCTCTGTGGGTAAGGATTTAGCCAATTTAATCATTTTGGGCTTATCTTCCGTGCCTATATTGCATTCTTCAACGTCAAAGTCTGCGTGCTCTATGGTAGGATTTTTAGCTACATCATCGAAGTCAAAAAGGTCTTCTAACGGCGCCAGACCTCAAGGTATGTTCTTATCTCTGGCCCGCAGCACCTCAACTTCTTCATTCTCTGTGTTTTCACAATCTCCGTTTCAATTTCCAGTTTCTTCATTCAAAGCATTTATTTCTAAATTGTGGGGTGTAGTTTCTTCCTCGTCCGAGGGTTCCTCACTTAGGCAACTATCACTAGACACAGAGTCTGAATCAGAAAAATCAAACTCGCTCCTGCCTATTAGGAAATCTTCAATTTGTTTATCGCCCTCAAAGACCTACCAGTATTTTTCGTTATCCGACACTGCGGGTCTGAATTTGGTCTGAATGATGATCTGTTGGTCGCTTAGAGTCTTAGGGTATGAACTAGCTAGGCAAGCTAATCCATTTGCAATGGCATTCTGATTTCTAGGAACAAACACTAATTCGTATTCAACAAATGTTTTCAATATGTCCACATCATCATTCCTATATGCTCTCAACCTAGGGTGTTTGGCTGTGTATTCACCGTTCACCTGTTTGATAACCAATTTAGAGTCTCCCTGCACGGCTATTCTACGGGCTCCTATTTTCTTCAACAGATTTAAACCCAGGATAAGGGCCTCATACTCTCCAATATTATTGGTACATTTGAAATGCAGATTGTAGGCATGGCTCTCTGCGTAGTCGCTCTCTGTGTTACGTAGCCATACCCCAGCTCCGGCAGTTCTTCTTGTGCAGGACCCATCGAAACTCATTTCCCACAGGGGTTCACTCTCGTTTTTGTTATCATTTCTTTCCCTACAGCTGGGTTCGCCATTATGTTGCATTATAGGGTCAGCACTAAGCTGTGGGCTAGTTAGTTTTTCGTTATGGGTGTGGAAGTCAGAGAGGTGACTAGTTGGCTGATTGCATTCTGTTTCTAGTTCATTCTGTGTTGTTTTTTCAGTGCACTGCTCAAAGTTTTCTACGTCTTCATCCTCTGAATCTAGGGTAGCCATTATGTTAAAATCCATGGTTTCAACTCCCCTGTTTGTATCTATGCTTTCTGGTGCTGGTTCTCCCAAGGATTCATCATTGCAGAAGATGAAAGAGTCCAGATCTGTGTGCACAGAGTAAAAAGGAGAATTCTCAGGTTTTTCAGGGCTACTAACCAGAAATTTCATTTGTGCTTCCCTGTACAGTCTTCTAAGTTGGCCAAAGATCAGGATTGTGGCATAAGCCCCATCCATCTGCATCATTCCTTGCAGCTTGGCTCCCCATGATCTTGATAATAACATACCATAATTGGGTGGTACATCTGCCACCACAACATCCATGACCATACATTTAGCAGGAATTTGAGTAAGACTCACACACAGGTCCTTAATTAGGCCAAGGAATTTTACCCTGCTAGAGTCGAATGAATATAAATCTTTGTAAGGACGGGTTATCTCTAGGCCTAGCCTTTCCATGACTACCTTAGGCATTAGGTTGTGTGATGCTCCAGAATCATGCATTGCATTATGAAGAATCTTATCATGAATATTGAGACTGATATAAAAAGGTGGGACTACCCCATCCTGAAAATTCTCTTCAATCTTTGGGCCAAACAGAAGGGCTGGTTGATCATCACTCAGATTTACAGTATCACTATTTTCACCTAGGTCCAAAGCTTTCAAAATTTGGCCTTTATATACATCCTGAGTGGCCAGCTCAGAGAGTGGGACAAAGATTTTAATTTTTGCAATCTCACTTTCCAAATTGAAAGTAGACTGACTCTTTGGAATGCTCGACTATGTTTTGTTAATCACCACCTTGGTGGTAGAATCAGTGGGCTGATTTTGGTTATGTACAGCGTTTGTGACAGTTTTATCAGGAGCACTAACTGTAGTGCTAGTGCTGCTAGTTGGTTTACCTTGTGTATCAGTGTTTTGTTTGTATTTTTCTTTGTTCTTTCCAGAACTCTCAGCTGCTGATTTGTTACTTTCAGCAGTCACTTTAGAAGTTTTCTTAGGTCTTTTCTTGATGGTGACCTCAAAAGCTTTTGGTTTGGCATTTTCTTGGCTCTTTTTGCTTCTAATTTCATACTGTCTGACCTGCATGATGGCATCTTCAAACCCAATTCTGTAATCATCAGATTCTGATCTTTCCTCATCCCAATATGAGGGTGAGGGTTGATCTTCTTTTGTGTAACAGTTATGGATTGAATCCTCTGCTTCAAACATGTTTATTGTATTTCCCTTAGACTCTTCTATAATTCCTTCATCTTCATCAAGAAAGTTCTCTTGAAAGGGGGGAATAACTTGTTGATCTGATTCTCTTTGTCTGTTGGGAGTGTTATTGTTCCTCCTAAATTTTTGGTTCTGGTTTTGATTTTTGTTTTGGTTACTAACAGTGACAACCATTTTTTCCATCATTTGGTATAGCTTCTCCACTTTTTTAGATAGATGGTCATGATTTGGATCAGATGTGGAAGCTACATTGTTGTCTCTATATGTTACCCTTTTCTCAGCTCTTAATCTCGCTCTTTTCTCAATCAGATTTGCCTCTATATTCACCGCTCCTTTCTGCATGTCCTCCAATGTGTTGTATTCTTTATGCCTAAGCTGATAGGCCATGTCAGCATCAAAGCCTTCGGGGTATTTCGCTAGAGCCATACCTTGGGGAGGTTTCATATGTGGAGGGAGAGCATTGTAGATGCTGTTAAATCTCATTGTGTAATCGTGGACACTCTCTCCCACATTTCTTTTAAGGCTTATATATTCTGCTAGGAGTTGGCGAGGGTTGGCCTTAACTTCCCATTTGTTTATGAAGGTCTGATATAGAGATGGGAGGTCATTTATGCTACCCGGAGGTAAGCCCTTAAACCATTTCTTCACATCACCCCCTAAGCTCTGGGAAAAGATTCTCATTTTGACTGTATCATCATCTATCTCCATGTAGTCAAAAGAATCTTCCATCCTATCTACATGGTGTTGGGTTGTGGTAGAATCTTTTTCAGTGAAGTGTGGGATCTTTGATTGATAATCATTGGGTAAGGGTACTATAGGCTGAGGTAAAACCAGAGGTGCATACCAGGCTGCCATGATGATGTTTTGATGAGGTAAATGGTTGACTTGGGCAGCTGGTATATGGATGACAGGGACACTAGGACCAGCAGAAATTTGTTGAGCAGATTTAGGGTGGGAGAGCCCCAAGTTTTGAATGAAGTGAATATCAGGAGGTGTAGATGGAGGTTTTTCTCTGTACCTAATGTGTTTACGACTTTGAGGTGGTGAATTAGGAAACTCAAGGTCTGGCTGGTCTAGAACACTGAATGACCTAGTTCTTGGCAAACTATTTTGAGTGCCTAGGTCAAAAAGTGGATCTGATAGAGCTGTAAAGTTTGCTCGTGTAGAGTTAGCTTTATGGATGTGGCTGGAAATAGTTGATTTTTTAGGTGTAGGAGACCTCTTGAGGATACTCTCAGGGTTGTCAACTATTTCAGGTGGGTTTGGGTTAGGGTAAGCTCTTGTATGAATGGTTCTTGAAGCCAGAATGTTGTTTCTAACCCAGCAGCATGACCCTACTTGTTGCTTCTATTGTGTTTGATGTTGTAGCGGCTTTGGTCTCCCAGTGGAGTCTAATGTGAACCAAGATCATCAACAGGCCTACTGATCACCAATGGATTCTTTGCATCATTTAGGAATTATGGAGTCGCCAGGTGGAGGGTCTTAGGATATTTCTGGAGGGTACACTATCCACCACAGTGTTTATGAGATGTCCCTCTTCAAGGATATCTCGAAAACACAGCAAACTCTAACCAGAGATTAACTGGGAGCGCATTTACCAGATATGTCACCTCTAAAGAGTGTGAGATCTGGAGGCTACCTAGCCCTTTCCAGACTCTGTCTAAGAGAATGGGAGAACACAACAAATGGTGTAGAGGTTGAACTATGAATAGGAATGTTTAACTACCAACCTAACCAGAGATTGTAGGCTTTCTGAGGCTTATGATATAGTAAGGTGAGGAAAGCTCAGAAATTCCCCAGTGGAGTCGCCATTATGTTGGAGTTCCCATGTTTTGGCAAGGTTGGAAATACCAAAAGATGAGACAACATCAAACCACTTTCAGACCTCAGGATCTAGCCCTCCTAGGTCCATAGAGGGATCTCTCTATGATATGTCAAAGGTATACGTCTTTGAAGCTCAAAGTTTAAGATGTTAGGCTAGTTATAAGGCTCAGGGTTTGTTTGTTTAATTGTTTGAGTTTGGTTGTTGGGAATCAGGAATGAAGGTTTCAATATAAGACAATGCAATGAGCAGAGAGGATTTTAGGCTAAGGGAGATAACTCAGAGAACATCAAGGCCATTGGGCAATGGAGTCAAGAAATGGTTTACTTGTTGTTCAATGTGCAAGCTTTCAGTTGGGCTAGTCATCTAAAGCATTGGATCCTGAAATGATTGTGTGGCATGGAACATTAAGGATTGAAAGTGAAAAGAGGAAAACCATCCAATTCTGTCTATAGATCAGGTCAGAGGTCATTTAACTCCAGACCTGCTTGGATATAATCAAAGGAAACTTGAGGGAACTTGGAAAGTTTAATTGAAATGGAAAGATCCTAGTGAGGAAGAGACAGAGTTCTAAACCCCCCAGTGTTCTCAACTCATTTAATTAAATCTAAACAAGAACATCTAAAGACAGATTCCATTAATTCATACATCAGCTAGAAATATATCAGACCACTACACTGGTTAAATTAATTGAAATCAATCCTTAGAAAACACATTTAGTAGAAAACATAAAGGCAAGGAGAGCAGAAACATAGGGTGCCTAACAAGGGAAAATCCTATGCCAAATTTCTAATGCAAGCCAGAAGAAGTGTAATGAAGTGAAATAAAACATAGAGATAGAAAAACATCACCAGCTGCTTTAGATCAGGATCCAAAGAAATGTGCTTGTCATATTAAAAAACAAAACCATTCATGTACAACATTTCCCACAGCTTGAACATTTAGCCTGAATACATCTTTCTTCAGCCTATCTTACAACTTTACACAGAACTATATCTCACAGAGACAGCTTGCAGTCCTCTGATATCTCATCAACAACCTTTACAATATTTTCTTCATGAGTTTTATAGCTGAAGAGAGGCAGAGGAGGTAGGTAGAAAACTGAATGCAACATTAACACTCAGAAGAGGAAGAGGGTCGAAGCCCATTCTGTTCTAAACTCAGAGCATTAATCTCTGGCACCTTTGGAGGAAAAAATGGTCTTCGTCAGGCTTCATTTACTCCAGGTATGTCTCTGATGCATTCTGGTTTGTTGTACGTTGTAGTACCCTTGGTGCATGAACAAAATGGTAAATAAATGACTGAATGGTCTGCCATACTTGTGAAGTAAATGCTTTGATAGCCTGGGACTGTACTTTAGGGTGGAACTTTCTTCAAGGAACATGGTATAGACTGAAAACAATATGGGCAACCCATCCTTTCATGGGAAAAACATTCTGCTGATGTATCTTCCCTGTGCTTTGATGAAAATAGGCTTCCTTGCCTTCCCAGGTCTTTTTCTGCTCTATCGGGCTCTAAAACCTGTCTCACTGAGCTCAACAACGGTGAATCATGGTGGCGTTTAATGCCTGCATCCTGCAGAACACGCAACTGGACTGAGAAAATCAATGCATATGAGGGCAGATGGAGCGGAGGGCGGAAGAAATGATAGCGCGACGGTGGTGATTTTTAAATGAAAAACGGTGAAAATGCATTGTAATGGTGAAAAAAATGAACAATAGGGTTTCGGTGGTAGAATGCAGCGCAGACTGTTAGATCGTGGTCCGGGGACAAATATCGACGGCAGAGATCAATCGGAGGGACGACCTTATGAAATAGAATGGAACATATATGAAACATGAGACCTTTAATGAAAATATGAAACTTTTGTTAAAAATTAAAATGCAAAGGAAATGGAAGAAAACACAATGAAATGCGTGGAAGTGGATGTACGAGGTGGGACCCAGCCGAAGGCGGAAGGCGACTAGATCTTAGCCGTTAGATCTTCAGGTCCAACGGACGGTTGTGATTAACTCGGAGCATCGCAATCGTAATGGATGGGAGGGACGCACACTTTATAATTTCCAATTGCGATCAAGAAAGGGAAAGCGATGATCGTCGGATTTACATGGAGATCGACGGTGGAGATGCGGATCGGGAGATCGCAATCGGAGGGGACACAAAGGATGACACCGACAAACTTCCGATTGCGATTGGGCAGAGATGAGCGATAGCCGTTGGATCAACAAGGGGATCAATGGTGGAGATCTGTTCGGAGGGCATAAGGGGAAGAGCGACGGGAGCGAAGTGAGAAGATCTAGGCCTTTGATCCGAAATAGATGAACGGTTGTTTTTGAGTCAGGCAATCACAATCGGAGGGGAACAGGGGTGACACATAACAAAACTTCTGATTGCGATTAGGCGGAGAACGCGATGACCGTTGGATCATGGATCAAACAGATGGACGGGATCAAATCGGGAGATGGCGTGATCGGGTATCGGAGGGAAGGACTCGCGATCGATCGGAGGGGAAAGCAATCGGCGGGGGATGCAATTGCAATGGTTAGAAGGGGTTGCGATCAATCGCATCGCAAAAATTTGCGATGGACTGATCGGGGGACACAACATAAGTCTTGCGATTGAAAGGATTGCGATATTGCTCGGGTCATCCTATCTATGTGGCAGATCAACGGTGGATATCAAGTCACGGGACTTGTTAATAAAACAATCGCATCAGAACTTCTTCAATTTTACAAAGGATTTTAATGCTCCACTCCGATCTTCCGATGCGATTAGCCCTTAAGGCACTAAGCGCTTGGCCTCAGCGCTGGGTTATATGGGGAAAATCTTGAAGGGGCTGGCGGGAGAGGGGCTAGCCCTATCATAAGGTCGGAAAGTGGGTTTTTTAACCCATTTTAGTTCATTTCAAAACCAAAGGAGGGTAACGATAGGGGGATAGAGGGGAAATTTTGGAAAATAAAGGGCAAGGATGGGATTTCATGGGGATTTTGGGAAGATTTAGGAGAGTAAAGGGGGGATTTAGGGGGAACAAAGGGGGCTTTGACAAAAGGGGAAAAATGGATAAAATGAAGCATTCTGCAAAGGTACAAGAGGCAGATAATGGCCCTTTTGGAGCACCATTATTCATCAGTTAGGCTCATTGACATCAGTACAACAGGGGGGAAACAATCAAAGACAAGGAATTATAAAAAGGCTTCAAGGATGATGTCTTTTCAAGGGAAATTCATTCCTTGAAGGCTCATAAGACATCCTAGCCCCTTACTTTCTTGTCAAGGAATTCATAAGGGGCTAACACCCTCGAGGCCCACTGTTCCGGGCTATACGCCCTTAGTCCCTGTTCCGTGCCAGCCTATCGCAGATTTCGAATTTCCTGGTGCATGGCCTCAACCTGCTCCCGAATCTGTTGGACGTCTAATGTAGCCCTCTTATGAGGTGTAGCTTCTAATTTCATAGTGGCTTCCAGGGCGTTATTTTGTGGTTCAAAGGCCCAGTGATCCATACTTGCCAGTACATGGTCCCTTTCTCAACCTCCTTCAGGTCCCGGCAACGGAACCATTTGTTGGCTTGAGGGGTCCTGACCCAGGTTCGGTGTGCAAGGTTTACCAAAAAACCCCTATACTACTGGCCCTTTCGGCAGTGACCTTCTTTTGCAGGTCACAGTCTCACCCGAAGTAGTATGGGTGGGTGCTAGAACCAGGTTTCTGCACCCTGATAAAGGATGGGTAAGGCAAGCAGGGTTGCATCCTGTTTCTGTAATTCCCAGATTACCTTGTCCTGCGTAGGGTTAAACATGTTCCTATTCGCATCCACGTGCGCTAGATCTATAGTTATGGGCTTATTATATCATCAACACAGCAGTACATAAATAGAGCATAGCAGATCTAGATCCAAAATCATAGTACAAAGATCTTTCGCAGCTTAAAGACAGAAAATACATAACACAACATTTATCATCAATTCACATAACAGAACTCACAGATTCAGATCTCTAACAGTTCTTCGCATTCATTCATTCATCAACCTTTCCTTACAATTCCCTTCCCAACCTGTGCACACAGCAGCAGGGTCCGCACACAGCTGGACTAGGATCTCTGTGCACACAGCCAGCAGGAGTTCGTTCTCCAAAACCCAAACAGCTCGCTTAAGCAACAGGTCGCATCAATATCTCATCAATTCCTCTCCTTTTCAATACAAAATACATGTCTATTTATAAAAATCTAGCTCCGACTTTCCTATGGTCCACAACCCATGGTTTTTGGACCCCTAGTTTACCCCTTTGACCCATTACAATGTGTTCGGGGCTTTGACCCACCCCAAAACCCTTGTGCTATATTAAATATAATCTAAATTAACCAAAAAGGACCAGTTTCGCAGCTTGTTAGGAGACCTCGTTCCAACAAAGTGAATAGTCTATTCTGAATATTTTGGACATTCTGAATCCATTGGAGGGATTTTCAAAGCTATTTGGAGACTTATATAGCCGAAGAAGCCACAAGGAAGTTTCAGGGTGCTGAGGGCCAACAGGAGTTGGAGGCCTAGATTGGGGAGCTAGAGCTTATTTTGAGCAAATGAACAGCCTATTTTGGATGAATGATATTTTTTGGAGATAGTAGAACATTTTTCAGGGATAGAAAAGGACTTCCAAGGGATTTTGTTCCACAGAGAAGCTCATGGAATCTTAAGGGCACCGATAGAAGTGGTCAAGTCAAAGGGAACCTAGGTCTATTTCCAGAGAGTTAGCAGTCATTCCATGGGTATTTTGTTATTCTAAACCCATTGGTACAACTCAAACAACCATTGGAGTTAAGTATAACTTGAAAAATAAATTTTCCATCATAATCCCAAAGAGCCAAGTCAATTGACAAAGGCTCAAGGAGATGTAGCCCAAGACATTCGGGTGAACTCCTTTATTAAATTTGTTGTTATGTGTTGATGATTAGTTTGCTGCAATTTATGATTGTTGTACATGTTTTTAATCAGCAAAAACAAAGTTTTAATTCCTCACACATAAAGCCTTAAAACAGTTTAAAACACATACACCTTATTCAAGTATTCAATTTCACACTATCAAGTATAAGCAAGATATTAATTTGTTTAACTGAGTGGGAGGTGCTTGCATAGCATAACAAGTCAGCCACCCATTTTAGATCAAGTGGTATCAGAGCACTAGGTTTCTTGCTTCACGAAGCACTAGGTTTCTTGCATGACATAGCACTAGGTTGCTTGCTTGCTTGTTTGACTTTAAAGGTGTTTAACTGTGCAAAGAATTTAACTATTTGCAAATTGACTGATGCTTACGAGTTTGAGTTTGCTAGAGGTGAAGGGGATCTATTTCTAGATAAGTCAAAAAGAGGACAAGAAGGAATAAGGCTGAAAGCAATCTCCTTACCCAAAGGACCTCAAGGCAACCCTTGAAGCAGAAGAGGGATTATTTGCAAAAGTGGCTACTTGAAGAAGAGATACAAGTTGTAGAAAAGATCTTGAATTTACAGCCATATTGATTAAAAGCTTTATTAATTGTTTTTGAAGCTTTGTGGATTATTGTTTAAGTTCTTTAATTCATTTACATAATGATGAAAACTTCATCAGGTGAGGTCTCTAAATCCTCCTCCTTTACAAGACTCTTTGATAAAGAGATGAAGTGAGACTTCTACATCTTGAAGGATATGGTGCAAATTATGTATGAAGATGGAAGGGAAAGCACTAGACTTCATGAGCAATTGGTTGCTATGAAGCAAGAGAAAGAAGGACTTATTCAAATAATGCATGAGATGGACATGCACCTCCATTATGCCTAAGAGGCCTTAACATAATACATGCTTGAAGCATAGGTAAATCACTCAAATTTGTCTTCAATTTCCTCTTCAGATAGATGTGTAGGTTCATTTTAAAAACTCACTAGAGGTATAGGGTCCAAATTGATGTTAAAAATTGGATATGAAGGCAAGGGTCTAGTAAAACATGCACAAGTCATGATTGAGCCTACTATGGTTGAGGAAAGGTCTAAGACGTTTGGTCTAGGCTATGTTCAATCTTATGGAAAAAACTCTACAGCCATGAAGGTACTTGAGATAGTTCCAAAAAAAAAATTTGTTGCAAGTTCAAACCCACAAACATGTCAAGATTGTATTTAAGATGAATGCCATTGTTTGAAGCCTATGTTGCAGCAAGACATTTATATACATGCAGCTTATGGTGAGCAAGAGAATTATGACAACTATCATGACATAAACAATGATGTTGGTCTTCAAAAGAGAGCTGGAACCTCTTCAAGTTCATCTCCTCAAGAAGGTAAAAAATATGGACATGCAAAGCAACATTTTAGGTATAATTCTTAATCAACTTGTTTTTACTATGTTAAGCATGAAAAATCTGCATGCATGAATGGGAGAAAGAGCTTTTATTCCTATTTTGGTTTGTATAACCATGAAGTTTCAAAATTTTGGAAGAGAATGAAGGCATACAGGAAACAGTTAAAGCGAATGCAACTTGCATAGAAGATGCAAAATATTTGCACACATTGCAAGATGCAAAATATTTGCATCCAATCAATCGTCCCAAGCATCTGAAGCAAGAGGATAAAAAGACTGGAAAAAATGGAACCAAATATTCCATCATCGATATGAGTCCAGATGTTTCATAAGAAGAAGATTTTCAGCAGGAAAAATGGCCATGGAAGTGGCTTGGTAAGAAGTGGTTTGACTTCTTGACCCAGTAAGACATACATTCATTCGTACATATGCAAATTTCAGTCATGTATGCATGTATTTATGTTGAAAACTTACCTTTTTATGAGCCACCTTTGATCAATGATGAAGGAAATGATTTTTAGCTACCTTCTATTGAAGATTTCTCGCCAGAAATTTCTGGATGAGCTCAAGGAAGACACAATTCTTGACGGGATCACAAAAGAATCCAAGAGAGGAAGTGTTGACTACCCTTTAGTTGGGGCTCAAAGGCACTAAGCCAAGCAAGGAAAAGTGGATGGAGGTTGTAAAGGTGAGGGGGTTATACTCTCATCTATTGAATAGGTAATCAAGTATTTTGGGGTCCAAAAGATTCCCAATGGGGAGGAGTGATCAGATTTGGATCAGGACCTAAGTGATAGCTCAAATTTCAAAGTGTTCAAAAGTGTGTTGAACCTGAGTGACCGGATAGATCTCATCTTCCTGATTCCGGCGCCATGAATGGTCGAAAAATAGACATTGTATGAAGAATTTATCGCGATTTGAAAACTCCAGTAAAGTGAAAATTTTTACATTTGACCAAGGTTGACTGGGAAAAGGTACAGTCAGCAAAAAAATAATATTCCAGGGAATATTCTTGGAATATTCCTTTGAATATTCCCCAAAATATTCTTTCCAAGCTAGTTGTTGGAGGACAAGTGTTAAATTCTTATTGGGCATATGAATTTGTTTGGCCAATCAAAGAGCGCCATGTGGCAAGCCTGGAGGCCACAACGTGGGCCCAACAGTTGGTCAAAATTTTATGTGGGAGGCAGGGCTCAAACCCCTGACCTCCCCCCGGCTATCGCGCCCGCGTGCCAACACGCCATTCAAATTATTATTATCAATGGAAGGATCGATGACATATTTAAATTTAAAATGTTTTGTATGCGAGGGAGCAGAGGGGCCAGCCCCTCCCCCATAATACCACGCCCATGACCCAAGGGCTAAAACCAAAGGCGCAAATGTTAACCGGTAGTCTCGTGTGGAGCGATCACACGGTGAGGTTACAATAAATGCTATCCTTGATGGTTAAGGTTTAACCTCCAACAACATTTCCACAAACGGTTGATTTTTCACATGGGATGGTTTAATGCCAAGGTTTTTTCCGACGGTTTTCATTTAACCCATAACTCAACCACAATCCAATGTTCACCGGAGTTTAAATGCGGGTTCCACCCAAACCACTGTCGTTTGTTAACCGCAGGGTTTTGTTTCATGTTCCCAACCACAACCTTTAATGCTAACGGCTAATCTAGTGGTGGTTTGGAAAAATGTGCCATTTTGGGTGGAGTTAACTATTTTTACTCTAGTTAAGTGGATTCCTCCACTTTTAGTGGAGTTTTCCTAGGTGTAACTGGGAAAATGAGTTGGAGACTCAATTTTCGACCATTATAAGTGAAAAACGAGTAATTCTTAGCTAATTTGAGCATTCTAGAGCCATTGGTGAGGGTTTCAGAGCCATCAGAGAACTTATGAGCGTAATTTTTATTTAGATAAGTTCCAAGGGACACCAGGGGCCATCAGGAGAATGAGGCTTAGCCAGGGCAGCCAGAGACCATTCTCAGCAAAAAAATATTCAATTTTGACTATCTTGGACATTATAGAGCCATTGGTGAGGATTTTAGAGCCATTATAGAAATTCTGAGTGTGATTTTTCTTCAGAGAAGTTCTAAGGGCCACTAGGGCCACCAAGGGCCAGCAGGAGAATGAGGCCTAGCCAAGGCAACCAGAGACCATTCTCAGCAAACCAATAGTCAATTTTGACTATCTTGGAAATTCTAGAGCCATTGGTTAGGTTTTTAAAGCCATATGAGTACTTTTGAGCATGATTTTTCTTCAGAGAAGTTCCAAGGGCCACTAGGAGCCACCAAGAGAATGAAGCCTAGCCAGGGCAGCCAGAGGCCATTCTCATCAAACCAATAGTCTATTATGAATATCTTGAACCTTATAAATCCAATGGAAGGATGTTCAGAATAATTTGGAGACTTATAAAGGCCGATATGCTATAGAGAATTTTTCAGTGAGTCGAGAGCCATAGGGTGCCACCAGGGATTGGAGGCTTAACAGGAACATCCAGAGGCCAATTTCAGCAATTCAATAGTCTATTATGACTATTTTGGACATTATAAATCATTGGATGGATTTTCAGAGCTATTTGGAGACTTCTAGAGCTGAAGAAGCCACAGGGAAGTTTCGAGGTGCCTAGGGCCAATAGGAGTTGGAGGCCTAGATTGGGGAGCCATAGCTCATTTTGAGCAAATGAACAGCCTATTTTGGCTTAATTATATCTTTTGGAGACAGTAGAAAAGGTTTCAGGGACAGAAAAGGACTTCTAAGGGAGTTTTTTCCACATAGAAGCTTAGGGAAGCTTAAGGGCACCAACATAAGAGGTCAAGTCAAAGGGAACCTAGGTCCATTTCCAAATATTTAGCATTCATTCTAGGGGTATGATGGTATTCTAAACCCATTGGTACAGTTCAAACAAACATTGGAGTTAAGTAGAAACTTGTAAAATAAATTTTCCATCATAATCCCAAAGAGCCAAGTCAATTGACAAAGGCTCATGGAGACGTAGCCCAAGACATTCGGGTGAACTTATTTATTAAATTTGTTGTTATGTGTTTATGATTAGTTTGCTGCAATTTATGCTTGTTGTACATGTTTTTAATAAGAAAAAAAAAAGGTTTAATTCCTCACACATAAAGCCTTAAAATATTTTAAAACACACACCTGATTCAAGTATTCAATTCCGCACTATCAAGTATAAGTAAGATCTTAATGTGTTTAACTGATTGGGAGGTGCTTGCATAGAATAACAAGTGAGCCACCCATTTCAGATCGATTTCCTTAAGAAATTTTCATCTAATTGATCCCAATTATGTATACTTCTTGAGGTTAAATATTTAAACCATTTTCTGACTTCACCAATGAAAATATGTACAAACAATCTCATCCTAACATCTTCATCATCCACCTCCTCTAAGTATATAAAATCATTAAATTGGTCAACATGTTGTTCTTCTGTGGTTCTCTCCTCACCTCCAAAATTTTTTATTCTAGTAGAATATCCCAGTGGCGGATCATGAAGAAGGGAAGGCAAGATAAGAGGGGTATATCTGGAAGGGCCTAAAGGAGGAGGAGGGGGAGGAGGAACTCCATCCATTGAAGAAGAGACAATAGTAGATGTACTAGCAGAGGCTACAATAGGGGAGGTAGATATCCAACTAATAAGAGCAGTAGATGTGATTGCAGGAAATTGTGTTACAGGAGCCTTCAACTCAGAAATAAAATAATCCATTCAAGTAAAGGGATACGAGATCTTATATTCCATATAAATTCAAAAGGATCAAGTTGCTTTAATTTTTCTAAAGACTCTTGTTCTAATGACAATTTTGATGTAACAATTTCCCAAAACCCTTCTTTATCTTCTTTGGAAACAATAGATATGGTTTCTATCCCTAATCTTTGTATATCTAGGACAATTTTTGTTAATTCATTTTCTGATTTAGATCTAAAAAGTGTTTTCTCAAAATTTTCATCAAACTTTATGTCTTCAATATTTTGAACACCTCGAGAGGGTAAATATGAAGCTTTTTAAAGATATGAAGTACTTTATTTTGATGAGCTACCATTTCCTCTGAGAATTTTCTCTGGATCATCAACTATCTCTGGGTGGTTAGGATATGGATTTCTCCTCGTATAAATCTTCTTGGGAGCCACCTTTAAGCTGAATATGCTAGTGGAGTCACCAAGGTAGAAGTTTGATCTCCTGCTACCTTCAAGAGTTTGGCTACTTTGAAAAGAAACACCCAAGATAATATAACTTTCAGACTCCCGACATATGCACCAAAATGTTATCACTTGATAGTATAGGTAGCGTTGTGTCAACCTCTAACCAAGAGTAACTATTTCAAACCACTTTTAGGTATAAGTTAGCCCTTCTAGCATGAGAGGGCTCTCTCAGAGAAAAAAGTATAATTTTTTGAATAAAACTCAATTACATATGGCTAAATCCAGATTATTGTGTGGTTTTTGCTGGTGAAAGAGTGTTTGATAACCACCATGATTGGGCATTGAGTCAGTTAGAAGAAAATTCAATTATAGACAAAGATTGTTTTGTGGAATTTGAGGCATTTTTGGCTTTAAACTAGTGTGAAGTGAACATTTACAGTTAAACACAACAAATTGAATGAAGTTGGAGCAATATTTCATTGAATTCCAAGTAATCAATTAAGCCATGAAAATTGATAACAACATAAAAGCATAATGAAATAACATGATAGCCAAAAATGGATCTCAGGTAGAAAAATAGAGCATGTTGCAAATGTATATTAACTGGATAAATATTTACAAAAAGTTGACTTTATCACATCATTGATCATCCCTTTACAGAGTCAAAAAACTACAAATATATAGAGAGAGATCTCCATCAGCCATTAATCACAAAAACTACCACCTAGGGCCAGCTTCGAATCATGTTGTTAGGGTCATATGGTTCACAGGATCAAATGATGATTGAATATTTTCTTTCAAGTCATGTCAAATTGTAAATAATATTGTATTCTGCAAATGATTTCTAAAGAAAAAAAATAGAATAAAAGAATGAAAAAGAAAAAGAAAATTACCCCATCAAAAGAAAAATAAGTGTAAAAGGTGAGCAAGTTCAAATGCCACTAGAAGAATAACAGTTTTTACTTTGAAAAATAAATTAGGATTTTGGTGTGCAGCTTGTTTAAGTGCCACAATCAAAGATCCTTGTTTGACTCATACAGTATAATCATGATCAAACACATTTCAATTTTTGTCGTTAGGGTTAGGGAATAATTTAACCAAATTGTTTAAACTTGGTTGAAATTAGGTAGATAGGTGAAAGGATTAATCCAATTATCTAAGCTGGATTAAATCAATTAAATTAATAGGTTAGAATATAAATTAGCACAAATATTTTTGACAAATAAAATGGGTTTGCAAGACCAAATGTGCTCTTAGGATTAGATTAAACATGTTTATAATAAATTAATTCCACTTAGAATAACTAATCATGTCATTTAAATGTGATTAACAATTTGTAATAAAGAATCAGTGTTAAAAATTAAGTTTTAAATAAAGTTGGAAAACGACAAAATCTCTTATCGGCTTGCATTATGACAAAGGCATATTTTAATGGTTGTGATCTCCCCCACCTAGATCAACGACAGGGAATCAACTCCGCACCCCCTTCTATCATTTCTCATTAATGGCAGAGGGGGTCCGAAAATAGGAATCTCTTTTCCCGAGCCCCACGCAACGTGGTAATCACTCCTTATCACTTCGCACACCCCCCCCCCCCACTCAATACGACTTACCACCACTCCCCCCCCCCCCCCCCAACGAAATTCGCTTTCTCTCCCCTCTGCTCCCACCAACGGTCTACCACGTCACCTCTTGCTTTTTTACCCGCCACCAATTACGTTATACCATTTTTCATTTCAATATTTTTTCATTACTCAATACCGTTGTAAATTTCCCATTACACATCGTCCCGTTGCAAAATCTCTCGTTATAGATTAAGTCGTTAAACATTAAGTCTTCCAAAGCACCATTTTGTAACGGGTCAAACCATAATGGTAGTTAGCCTTAGAATTATAAATTAGCATCATATCATCCTATGTGGTTCCCTAACTACACTCTTACTAATGATTACAGGTACTAATCTCAATTCCTGCAACCAAAGACTACTACCAGCACCCGTCAGCCCTAGCCAATTTGAACCTGTTATAATTGATAGAGATTCTGGTTACCTATCCAGGTATATGTTCACATTTAATCTCTGTCACATTATGTTTTTCTCAAGATCCTAAACATGGCACCAAAGGGAAAGGGCCAATCCACCAATGAAAAATCCAATACTAAGGAAAACCCTAAGACCTTTTCCACTGATTAGGTGATCATGTCTTAGGTGAAAAAATGCTCAAAATTGGAATTGCTCAGAATTGGTTGAAACTAGAACGACTGGATAGGCCTCGTCGATACGATCCTGGTGCCATGAACAGAACTCAAATCCGACACTATATGTGAAAGTTATTCAAGTTTGAAATTCACAATTTTCTTCAAAAGTCTAGTTTGACCAGGGTTGACTTTGATTTTTAAAAAATAATATTCCACAGAATATTCCAAGAATATTCCTTAGAATATTCTAGGAATATTCCTTGGAATATTATGAGAATATTACTTAGAATATTCCTCAAAATATTCCATAGAATATTCCCTTCAAGCCTATCACCGTTCGACACTTGGCATCTTCGGATTAGAGGATTTGGTTGACTACTTGTTTTTGAGCCAATCAGAATCTGCCACATGGCAGGCCCGGAGGCCGCCACGTGGCCCTAGGATGGATGAATAACTCACATGGAAAAATTATTTAGCATTGACAGGTTTCGACCCCGGGTCGGGCACCTACCAGCCCACAGGCCCGACCACCCGGGCTCGTGGAAGTTCTTAACTACCATAGTCCACTCCGCATAATTAAAGTTTGGTGAATGTTTGGTTGGCGGTGGAAAGGGGGCTAGCCCGCTATACATGGGACCTATGGCTAGAACCCTAGCCATAATACACCGATGTTTGCGGATTGATTAAACACGTTCACATGTTAAACAGCGGAGCGGTTGTATAAACTTTAATGCAACGGTTTTGAAACCGTTTGGTCAACGGTTAGTCCAACGGGTTCGGACGATCCATGTGATCACCGACCCATTAACTTTAAATGCCACGTTAACTGACAGTTTAATCTGGAGTGGAGCCCCCAATTCTGGTGGAAATTCCATTTTAGTGGAGTTAACTCCAGTTACTCCAATGTTGGTGGAGTTTTTTTAGGGCAGATTGGACAAAACTTCTTTTGGTCATAACTTCTGGGTTACTAAACCTTTTTGGATGAAATTTATTTTTATTTTGGGTAATCTCAGCATTCTGGAGCCATTTCAATAGGTTTCGGGGCCAACAGAGGTGTCTTTCAGCCATTTTTACTTCATATAAGCTTGGTAAGCCATTAGGGCCTTGAGGAAAATGGAGCTGCATTGGACTACACTTCACTGTTTTAGGTGAAATCAGAGTCATTCTTAGCTTCTTTTTGTGTTCTAAATTCATTTTCACAGCTTTCTTGGTCTATGTAGGCCTTTTTCTCACTGTAATACCAATTTGAGCATCATAATATATCAAGGACATTCCCATTGGGAGCCTTGGACTCGGCAAATGTAGCCCAGGAGGGGTGAACTGCCTCATCATGTTACTATGTGTTTATGGTGAAGTTATTATGTTGTTTTATTCAGATTAAATTTGTTAAACAGTAAATTAAAACAACACACCCTCACACCAAAATTCATAAACAGTTATCAAAAACACTTTGTTTCACTTGCAAGACTATTCAAACACTTTGCACACTTAATTTAATGGAAATGAATACTTTGAACAACAACAAAAAATACTTTCATTTTCATATCATTTGGTGTCAGAGCTCAGGATTAGAGCCTTAGAAGCTAGAGTTTTTACTCAGCATTTTTTTTGTGAAAATATTAAGTTATTTGTTTGCAAGTTTTGATGCTTACTAGGCTATAACTCAAGAGAGGTGAAGGAAACTTGGTTAGTGCTCAAACTAATCCACAACCAAGAAGGGTCAGAGAACCACCTCCAAGAGCCCTAGAAGCAACTTCAAGCATGTCTTCAAGAGAAGGAGAATCTCCTGAAGAGATGGATCCCAAGGAAGAAGAACAGGTATTTCAGAAAGCTTTCTTGGATATGACTGAGATGGTAAGGATCCTCTACCAAGAAAGAAATGATAGGATTGCTGGAGAAGGGTCTAAAAACCAAAAAGAAGGAGACTGTTCCTTAGGAGGAAAGAAGATCAATGATTAGTCAAAGAAAGGACATGGAGGAAATGGTGATCCACCATCTCCATCTTCATCCTCTTCCTCTACATCGTCTTCCTCGACTTCGGTAAATCAGTCTCATAAGTCTAAAACCACCAGTAAAAATCCTTTTTTAAAACTTGATGTCAAATTTTAATTTCCTATGTTTGACGGTGAAGTCAATGTAGAGAAACTTGACAACTGGATAAGACAGTTGGAAGTTTATTTAAGTACTCACAACCTTCATGATGATGACACCAAGATACAAATAGCCTCACTAAGAATGGATGGAGTAGCATTGGTATGGTGGGAAGCCAAGACCAAGGATGAAATTAAAAAACATGGTAAGCTTACTTTATCATGGGCTGAATTTATTTCCACAATTAAGAAGCAATTTTATCCTCTTGTTCATTTACAAAAGGCTATAATGAATTGGCAAAGTTTTAGTCAACTTAAAGGACAAAGTGTTCAAGAATACACTCAAGAGTTTAGGAGAAGAGCACTATTGTTAGGAGTAGACTTACAAAGTCAAGATACTTTTCTGAAATATATAGGTGGTTTAAATAATTACCTTATACATACTATCCTTATGTTCAATCCTACTAGTCTAGATGAAGTTTGTGTACAAGCTATGTATTTAGAGGCTAGAGGAGAAAACACTTTTGATGTGAATGAGGGTAGTGATTTTAAAGGCAAAGGAAGAAAAAGGATTGCAAACTCTAGAAAAGAAAAAGGGAAATTCTTTTGCAAGAACTGTTCAAAAACAAGCCACGATGAAGACCACTATTGGAAGCTTCATCCAGAGTTGAAACCAGAGAAATATAAAAACAAAGACAAACCAAAGAAAAGGGAAAAACTGTAGCAACTGTTGAATAGGACTTAGGGTCTGAATCAGGTGATGAGACTAAAAATATCGCCATGGTATTAAATAACATAAAGGGGAAAGAGGTTGTACAAGAAACAAATCCCAGTTCTAGCACATTAAACTGTCACAAAGAAACTCAAAATGAAAAGAGGAGGATAGAGCTATTTCATGTGAGGATAATCTCAAACCACACAAAGATAGACACACTATTTGATAGTGGGTCTCAAGCTAATATCATCTCAAAAGACTTGTTCAAATAGTTGAAACTTGAGACAATTCCACATCCAAAGCCTTATCCACTAGGGTGGATTTGCAAGGATGCTAATTTACAAGTCTCAAGAAAGTGCATGTTGCGCTTCGCCATAACAGCTCATTATGTTGATTGGGTTGAAATGGATGTAGTACCGCTTGACATTACAGGTGTTGTGTTGGGTAGTCCATATTTATATGACAGAAAGGCAATCTTCCATCGCCATGAGAACAAGTATCATCTGATCAAGGATGGAAAAGAGTACATTGTGAGAGCACATAAGAAGAAGCTAGAATCTTCTTTAGTCCATGCAGGGCAATTGAAAAGGCTAGTCAATGCAAGTCAAAATCTGGCTTTGTTGATGGTTAAACAAAAATATTTTGTACATTTTTATTTTCATGATATTGCTGATATAAATGATGATATTTTTCAGTCTGATAACAGTTCATATTTGAAAGAAGATGACAATATGTTGCACAAGGTACCTTTGGTGTCGATCGGTGCAGAGAACGAAGTGTCGGTGCAAAGTGGTGCAGGATTCCATGAGATGGAAAGGCATGCAAGAAAAGAGGGCACACAATTTAGCAAGTGTCATTGCTGGTTTCAGAATGGAAAATTGGTATGGCAAGAAAACTTGGTCGGGATTCGGCACAAGTACATGGCTCATTCAGCAAAAAATCGCCATGTGGACAGTTGGATAGGTGAATCTTATTTTCAAACTTCTTTGAAGCTTGACCATTATAGAAACAGTATGTATTCTGAAAAATATATTTGTTGTTCAGAAAATGTCAAAAATTTTCATCATGACTCAGTCAATTTTAGCAACAGTAGGTTAGTGAATTCAAGGAACAATTTATCTTTTTATGAGAAGCTCAAATTGATGAATTCTGGAAGATTTCAATTATTCAAGGTTGGAAGAGTGGAGAATCAGTCTCCTCATCTTCAATTTCTATAATCAGAGAGATTTTGGGGTGCAAAAGCTTCCCATTTGGGAGGTGTGATCAGGTGATCATGTCCTAAGTGAAAAAATGCTCAAAATTGGAACTTCTCAGAATTGGTTGAAAATAGAATGACTGGAGAGGCCTCATCGATACGATCCTGGCATCGTGAACAGCACTCAAATCTGACACTGTATGTGAAAGTTATTCAAGTTTGAAATTCACAATTTCCTTCAAAAGTCTAGTTTGACCAGGGTTGACTTTGATTTTAAAAAAATATTAAAAAAATAATATTCCACAGAATATTCCCTTCAGGCCTATCACCGTTCGACACTTGGCATCTTCGAATTGGAGGATTTGGTTGACTTTTTGTTTTTGAGCCAATCAACATCTGCTACGTGGCGGGCCCGGAGGCCGCCATGTGGCCCCAGGATGGACGAATAATTCACATGGAAAAATTATTTGGCATTGACAGGTTTAAACCCTGGGTCGGGCACCTGCCAGCCCACAAGCTTGACCGCCTGAGCTCGTGGAAGTTCTTAACTACCATAGTCCACTCCGCATAATTAAAGTTTGGTGAATGTTTGGCTAGCAGCGGAAAGGGGGCCAAACCCCTATGCACGGGGCCTCCGGCCAGAACCCTGGCCATAAGACCCCAACGGTTTCATATTGATTAAACGCGTTCACATGTTAAACAGCGGAACGGTTGTATAAACTTTAATGCCACAGTTATGAAACTGTTGGGTCAACAATTAGTCTGACGAATTCGGACGGTCCATGTGATCACCGACCCATTAACTATAATGCCACGTTAAATGACTGTCTAATCTGGAGTGGAGCCCCCAATTCCAGCGAAAATTCAATTTTAGTGGAGTTAACTCCAGTTACTCCAATGTTGGTGGAGTTTTTTTAGGGCAGATTGGACAAAACTTCTTTTGGTCATAATTTATGGGTTACTGAACCTTTTTGGATGAAATTTTTTTTTTATTTCAGGTATTCCCAGCATTTTGGAGCCATTGGAATAGTTTTTAGAGCCAACAGAGGTTTCTTTTAGCCATTTTTACTTCAGAGAATCTTGGGAAGCCATCAGGGCCTTGAGGGAAATGGAGTTGCATTGGACTACACTTCATTGTTTTAGGTGAAATCAGAGTCATTCTTAGCTTCTTTCTGTGTTCTAAATTCATTTTCACAGTTGTTTTGGTCTATTTAGGCATTTTTCTCACTGTAATACCAATTTGAACATCATAATATATCAAGGACATGCCCATTGGGAGCCTTGGACCCGGCAGATGTAGCCCAGGAGGGGTGAACTACGTCATCATGTTGTTGTGTGTTTATGGTGAAGTTATTCTGATGTGTTATTCAGATTAAAGTTGTTAAACGGTAAATTAAAACAACACTCCCTCACACCAAAATTCATAAACAGTTATCAAAAACACTTTGTTTCACTTGCAAAACTATTCAAACACTTTGCACACTTAATTTAATGGAAATGAATACTTTGAACAGAAAAAAAAATACTTTCATTTTCAGATCATCCACCCTAGACCTCGACCATATGCCCCTGGCTGACAAGTACTACAATATTGTTGACACATAGTGTGAATTCAACTTTCTCGAATTACGCCTTTGGCTAAAACAAACCTACCTAGACCAAGAAGTTGAAATCAACCTATGGGAATCCATGCTACCCATGTGCATGTTCCCATAGACACATTATTTCCTTGATCTTGTCATATGGTGTCAAACTAGATACAACCCGATGGAAAGAACCATTGTGGCCCTGAATGGTGACATTTTGATCACAATTTCATCTGAAACCATAAACCAGATGTTGCTAATTCCTGAAAATGATTCCCTTAGACTTTTATATGTAGTTTCCCTTATGGATTTTTACCATAAGCTAACTTTCCCCCAGATAGCCCAGATCTTCAAAATATTCCTCCCAGAAGATGCCCAACTCCCCAAGAAAATTCCCCCATATCATACTTCCATGTTCCCAGAAAAAGCTAAGAAGATTATTACTTTAATTTCTTTCCTTCTAGGATACCAATCAAACCAATGGGTGGATGAGCCTATCTTAGGCTTTCTATCCATTTTTTCAAAAGACCATAAGCCAACATTCATGTTTAATTTCAACCACTTTCTGGTTGATAGTATGCATGAACAAATGATGAAGAATACTACAAAAGGCATGTTTAAATATGCATCTCTATTAGTCTACATGTTCCTTTTTCAGCAAGGAGAAAAATTTCCAATAGCATTACACAAACAAGATGATAAAGGGATCAACCAATCAATGATACACTGGGCCTCATTAGTCAGAAGAAATTCAATAGAATTTAAATTTGCAGATTTTATAGACAGCTTCATTCATATAGTTGCAGGGCTTCTCAACAGTCATAATGAACCAAGATTAGTTCAGAGATTAAAATACTTTTTCACCTGAGTGACCAAACCAAATCTTGGTACTGGTATTTATACCAGAATTATAGAGAGATAAGGGTGTATGGATGTGATTTGGCCCCCTAAAAAATGCCCACTATGTCCCAATGAGAATTTTCTCTTTGGAATATATAAGGCAAGTGATTAACATGGACGAACTCCATTTTGTTTCAGGTAAAAGGAAATCACAATATAATATCAAGACCCAAGTCAGGCCTTTCATATGCAATATGAGAACAACGGGGAAGGAGGCAAACTCAGTCCTCAAACACTTTAATTTCCATCCAATTTTCACCTGGTCTTAGGACCCATTTAGTATAATTTCTAATTTAATAATGAAGCACAAAATCACACCTTATAATCATACACCCAGGCTAGAGACTGAGAAGTTTATGAATCAGGACCAGTGGGAAGAGAACACCCTAAAAGAAGCAGAGGAGCAGATCCTATCTACAACCACCTCCCAGACTCCAATACCACAAGCTAAATAGGGCAAGAGACAAATGGAGGAAACATATTAAATGTGTACATAAATAAGTGCCAAATAATTCATTATATATAAAAAAAGGCAAAAGACAGATCCAAAAGCTACCACCATTCAAAATGAGGAAGAACTAGACACCATTGTTATGATCGGTTCATAGGTTTATATAGGGTCAGAGGAGATTTTCCCTAATACTCCATCCTCTTCAACCTCACATAATCTTTCAGAAATACTGCAGTCAACAAATTTGGGTGAACAAGATGAGCCCAACATCTTCAGCAAGTTTTTTGAAATCAAGCAGAAAAATGAAACACTTAAGGCCAACACCTATGCCCAGTTTTGGAAGTAGATTTATACTTCCCAACACATTGTTAATAGAACTTGACAGTGAGAAAGGGAGAATGAAAATGGAATTCTTACAGGCTCAAGTGCCATTTCCAAATGCCTCTTCAGACTACACAAATATTATCTTCTTGTTTGATGCAAAACAAATATATCCCATAGATCAAATGGATATGCACGGGCAGTTTGGAGAAATTCTTTTCTCCACCATGACACATACTGCTATGGTAGTTTCAACTTTAAGGAAATCCCTCACTAATGTCCAGAAATAATTAAAACTAGAAAATATATCTTCATTGGCAAAGGATAACAAAATCAAATCACTGGAGGATTTGGGGATCAAGCTGGGGTATGATCGCAGTGATGTCAAAGCGGTAGAAGAAATATTGAAGAGGAAGAATGAAAATATTATAAATCAACTTAAATTTCCATCTACAGAATATCCACAGACTAAGGAAATAGAGGAAAATGAGCAACATAAAGAAGACATGCTCAAACTAATCATTGAGAAAAATGTACAGATCAAGGAGATGGAGGAACAAATTGAAATTTTACTTAGATAAAAGGAAGAGGCTACACAGTTGGCTATAGAACCAGTAATAGTTATACCAATTACAGTTGCAGGGAAATTAGGAGATTTGACACCAACAACAAGTGATTTAAGCAAAGTTATGCAGAAATTGTCTCTTCAGAGACACGAAAATGATAAACTGCAAGATAAATTAAATAATTTAGAAGGACAGAAGATAAAAAATGACACCCTCTATGTGGCTGAGATGCAGACACCTCACCAAATTTCCATGAAGATAGAATAATTATAAAATGAGTCATTGATTGCACAAACCTTGGGCCAAGCCAAAGAGAGTGTGTGGCTAGAAATAAATCATGCCATAACTGAAATTTGGCCATCTATTCAGATTATTTTTTAGCAGGATGAGCTAATTGACAGGTGCAAAAAAACCATAGAACAAGTCATAACAGCACTAGGAAAAAATCCAGGTGAATCCACAACGATTATTAAAGCGTTAAACTCAAAGACTAGATCAAAATTGGAGAAAATCTAGGTTGCAGACATGATAGAGACTATCTTGGAAATCAAGAAAGTGTTGCAGAAAGAGAATTTTATGACTCAGTTGGAAACAAAATCTCAAACTCTGGAAAATTTTGTTCAGAGATTTCACACGAAGTTTAAGTTGTTGAATCAGAGAGCATTTCCAGGGTTGGTAGCACCAAATGATGTATTAATCAGCCTAGAATATTCCTGTCATAAACTCTACACCATTGCAAAAGACAAATCCAAATTTGCAGGCATCAAATGACATATCACAGGAAAAGATTTCTTAGAATATTTGGAGTTTGATTTAACTATCCAACATGAAATTAAACACATCTTCATCAACAAGCCAACTTTTGAGAGATATATTGAAGTGGATGAAGTGTATAGAAATCTAATAAGCATTTCTATACCCATTGATGAAAGGTGGGATCAATTATGTGATACCATTTAAAAATATTTATATATCCAACAGAAAGACTATGAGGTAGCTCACTTTGAGGTCAAGTCATCAATCAATTTCCACAAAAGTTATGCCAGTAGTCCAAGCAGTTCAAATTTTCCTCAATTTTTGTAATAAGAGATATAATTAGTTTTTAAATATTCATGATTTTCTCCTGATGTGTTATACCAGTATATTTTGTAATAAAATGATAAATAATTTTCATTTCGAATTAATAAAGGTTGATTTTTTATCTGAGAAATCTATTGTAATTTTCTTTTCAAGTTTCAGAGGACTTTTCAGTAATACAAAAATCTCTTTCGCAGGATTCTTGTGTCAAACTATTGGTGAAGTGCATCTATCTTAGTAATTGTGTTTACTTTTCTTGTGTACCATTCATATGTGTTTTCATAATATAAATTATTCAATAGAAAATTAAGAAAAAAAATTGGTTTAAGGCACACTCTTATTCTGCCTTTGAATAATTTCAATGTTTTCAAACTAAAGTTAAGTAACACAATTCTTAATTTCTCTTTACTTAATGGAAATTCCTACATTTCTTCATGTTCACTTCATTTAAATTACAGAATCCAATTAGTTTGGTTATCTTTCCCTATAAAACCTATATGTAAAAGTTGAAATATATCCATGTTTTAAGTAATAGACTCCATAGCCCATTGGTAATTTTAGACATTAATCAACCAAACAGTTCAAAATCATTCAACGAACACTAAAATTTCATAACTAGCCTAATATCTCAATATAAACAAATCTAAATCTTACAAAGAGATCCCTCTCTGAAGCTGGCAGGGCTAGATCCTAGCTTCCATAGTGATTTTTTGGTTACCTCTATACTTTTCTTTGCAACCTCTAAAATTACAGAATGATAACATAGTGGCGAATCCAATGGTAACTGAGTCTTTTACAACCTCTCCCTGGTATGTAGATCTTATTTTTGTTTTACATCATTTACAAGCTCCTCCTAGTAACTCAAAGCTATGAAATTTTGTATTATAGATAATAATTTGTATTAAAAGGATATTGGAGGAATATTACTAAAATTCTTGTTGAAATATGAAGCAGATAAAGTACTGCAGGAATTTGATGAAGGAGATTGTGGTGGACACTTGTACTGGAAGACTACTTCCAACAATATCCTAAGAGATGGTTTTCACTGGCCAAACTTAATTGCAGATGTCCATAAGAAATTTACCTCATGCCACCAATGTTAGATATTTGAAGGCAAAAGGAAACTTTTTCCTTTACCCTTGAAGCCCATATCGATTGAAACTCCTTTTCAATAGTGGGGTTTGGATTTCATTGGAGAAATTCATCCATATTCCTCATCTCAACACAAATGGATCTTGACAACCACTAATTATTTTAACAAATGGATCGAAGTTATACCTACAAGGTAAGCTCCTAATGTAGTGATTAGTAAATTCTTATAAACTTATATTCTTTCAAGATTTTGATGTCCGAAGAAATTCATTATTGCTAATGCAGAAGGATTCAAATCAAAGAAGATAATGAATTTTTTCAGCAAATATCAAATCACCTTAGGACACTCTACTGCATATTACCCCCAGGGGAATGGATTAGCAGAGTCGTCCAATAAAATTTTGGTTAATATCATCAAGAAATTTTTGCATGATAAGAAGAAACCATGGCATAAAAAACTAGTCAATGCATTATGGGCAGACATACTCACCACTAAAAAATCAATTGGCATGTGTCCATACGAATTATTTTATGGGATGGATGTTGTTTTTCCCACTTCTTTAGGTATCCCTATTTTGAAAATGCTGCAAGAAATACAAGTAGAACCAAATGATCTTCAGAGGAGAATAAATCAAACAATACAACTGCAGCAATCGAGAAAATAATTTTATAATAAAACCCCAAGTTATCCAAGAAAACATCAAGAAAATTTATGATAGAGGAAATAAAGTTGATGATTTTTAGATAGGAGATGATGTATTAAAATGGGATTCAAGAAATGAAGATAAAGGTAAGCATGGAAAATTTGATAATTTATGGAAGGGACCTTACACAACCCATGCTTACATAGGTAATAATGCATTTTTCCTAAAAGACATGAATGGAACAGAGTTGCTTGGTGGACCTATCAATGGCACAATGCTAAAACATTATGTTTCCCAAGAATAGAATCATTTCTCACTAAAATCATTGTAAAAATCATTTTCGTTATACTGCCATGAGTGGGTGGCTCATATCAGAAGTTGAAGCCCGAAGAGAAGGCCCTGAGATCCTGATCAATTGGCCACCATAACTACAACAGCAATAAAATAAATCAGATGCAGAATAAATACTAAAGACGATGATTCGAGGCTACTGATCTACAATTCTTGACACCTCACAGGGAGAGTGCCATCCCTAGCTAGAGCCACTGTTAAGGTCCTATAATTCATAGGATCAAATGATGATTGAATTTTTCCTTCAATTCATGTACAATTGTAAATAATATTGTATTCTACAAATAATTTCTAAAGAAAAATAATAATAAAAAGAGGGTATACAAAATAAAATAGAATAAAAGAATGAAAATAAAAACGAAAAATACCCCATGAAAATAAAAATAAGTGTAAAAGGTGAGAAATTTCAAATTCCACTAGAATATTATCAGTTTTTACTTTGAAAAATAAATTATGGTTTTGGTGTGCAGCTTTTTTAAATTCCATAATCAAAGATGCTTGTTTGACTCATACAGTATAATCATGATCAAACACATTTCAATTTTTGTCTTTAGGGTTAGGGAATAGTTTAACTAAATTGTTTAAACTTTGTGCAAATCAGGTAGATAGGTTAAAAGATTAATCCAATTGTCTAAGCTGGATTAAATCGATTAAATTAATAGGTTAGAATAGAAATTAGCACAAATATTTTTGACAAATAAAATGGGCTTGCAAGACCAAATCCGCCCTTAGGATTATATTAAACATGCTTAGAATAAATTAATTCCGCTTAGAAATAACTAAGCATGTCATTTAAACGTGATTATCAATTTGTAATAAAGCATTACTGTTAAAATTTAAGTTTTAAATAAATTTGGAAAATGTCAAAGTCTCTTGTCGGCTTGTGTTATGACAAAGACATATTTTAATGGTCGTGATCTGCCCCGCCCAAATCAATGGCGGGGAATCAACTTCGCAACCCCTTCTATCATTTCTCGTTAATGGTTGGGGTGTTTGGGGTAATCCGAAAAGCGGTATCGCTTTTCCCGGGCCCCACACAATGTGGCAATCACTTCTGACTTTGCAACCCCCCCCTCAAAATCCACTTTCTCTCCACTCCACTCCCGCCAACGGTCTACCATGTCTACTCCCACTTTTTTATCCACCACCAATTATGCTATGCCATTTTTCATTCCACTATTTTTTCATTACTCAATACTGTTGTAAATTTCCCATTACACACCAGCCCGTTTTAAAATATCTCATTGTTGATTAAGCTATTAAACATTAATTATTCCAAAGCACCGTTTTGTAACAGATCAAACCATAACGGTAGTTAGCCTTAGCATTATAAATTAGTATCATCTAATCCTACACAATTATCCTAACTCCACTCTCAATATTGTTTATGGGTATTGATATCAATTCCTGGAACCACAGACTACTGCCAGCGCCCATCAGCTCCAGCCAATTTCAACCTGTTACAATTGACAGAGATTCCAATTATCTATCTAGGTATTTGTTCACATTTAATCTTTGTAACCTTTTGTTTTTCTCAATATCCTCAACATATCACCAAAGGGAAAGGGCCAATCCACCAATGAAAAATCCAATACTGAGGAAATCCTTAAGACCTCTGCCACCCTAGATGACCATATCCCCATGGTTGACCAGTACTACAAGATTTCTGACATAGAGTGTGAATTCGACTTCCTAAAATTAAACCTCTAGCTAAAAAAAAAACCTACATAGACCAAGAATATGAAATCAACCTATGGGAATCTCTCCTACCCATGTTCATCTTCCCATAGACACACTATTTCCCTAATATTTTCATATGGTATCAAGCTAGATACAACCTAGTGGAAAGAACCATTGTGGCCTAGAAGGGTGACATTTTGATCAAATTTCACTTGAAACCATAAACGAGATGTTGTTAATTCCTGAACATTATTCCCTTATCCTTTCCCCTGCATCTTCCCTTATGGATCTGTACCATAAAATAACCTCCCCCCAAAGAGCCCATATCTTTGAAATCTTCCTCCCAGAAGATACCCAACTTCCCAACAAAAGTCCCCCATATCCTACTTCCATGTTCCCAAAAAAAGCCAAGAAGATAATTGCTTTAATTTCTTGCCTTCTAGGATACCAATCAGACCAATGGGTGGATGAGCCTATCCTAAAATTTCTATCCATTTTTTCAAAAGAACATAAGTCAACATTCATGTTTAATTTCAGCCACTTTCTGGTTGATAGTATGCATGAAAAAATGATGAAGATTACTACAGAAGGCATGTTTAAATATACATCGGTATCAGTCTACTTGTTTATTTTTCAGAAAGGTGTTGTAGCCGCTACAACACCCTCCAAAATTTAGTCCCATCTCAAAATTTTAGAGCCCCTGATCTCTTCGATAAAGGTAAGTTTGATGCACCCTCAGCCTTGAGCATTCAGAAAGCCCCTTTTCAAGCATTTTTCCTTCAAATATTGGTTCATGACTACTTGTTTTTTTTTTAAATTAGCCACATAGTTGCAAGTCGAAAAAAACGATAAAATCTCCACTTTTTGACTATGCGACCTAGCGAATTTTCGACCCCCAAGTCACAAGGTCGTAAGGTTACATCCTGGCCTAAAACCTCACATACGTGACTGTGCGACCTAGCGACCTCCAGGTCACGAAGTCGCAAGGTCGCAAGGTCACATCGTGGCCTAAATTTTTGCATTCGCGACCTAGCGACCTTGCAACCCCCAGGTCACACGGTCACAAGGTCACCTCCTTCCTCAACTAGTCCTATTTGCGACTTAGTGACCTGCATTAAATGACCACACGTGTGACCAATTTATAAATAAAAGGGTCGCGTAGGTCGCATTCAACCTGCGCGACGGAGCAAATAACACCTCTGACAAGCCAACTAGATCACGTTTTTTTCGGGTAAGTTGCCTAATCCTCCTATTGTTTCTTGTTTTGAAGATGTTTCCTCACCTACCCCTACCCTAGCCTATTAATTCCCTTTAGCTTCATTGCAAATCCTCACCAACTCTCTAGTTAAGGTTTTCAACCCTCTCATTCTCATCCCTCTCTGCCTCCTCTTTTGAGCCTTACTTTGCCTCAGTTTTCTTCAAACACCCCTCTTGGCTACTTGGGAAGGCCTTTAAAATTAGATCTTACCATCACCTTTGGAGTTTTTCCCTCTTTAAAATTCATTCACTGTGGGTCGCGATCGCCGCAATTTCTCTCAAAAATCCCTAACGCGACCCTGCAACTTAGTGACCCAGCGACCTTGCAACCTTGCTACTTGGTTGCTGAGTCATGAAGTCACCAGGTTGTTGATCATAGATTAACTTCTAAATTTGTGACTTTGTGACCTAGCAACCTTCCAACCTAGTCACAAGCCGCCAAGTCGTAAGGTCGCAGTTTCTGGAAAATTCACGCCAATGAGACCTAGTGATCTTGCGACCTAGTCGCTAAGTCTCAAACCTCACCATTCCTTCAATAAATTGTTGGCAAGGGTCGCAACGACCTAAAGCAGTCAGTTCATTTAGAATTTTATTCAATCTCAACATATTTGTGATTATGTCATTTGCCTTATCGTGGGATTGTTTTTTGGACATGTCAGGGGATATTGAAGTCGAGCTCGAGTGTGTCTCCATCTCTTCAGCCTCAAGCGATATGGGGCCTCCCGCAGTTCGGAAAAGAAACAAGAGTCCCAAGATAGAGATATCAGAAGAAGGCACACCTCCTTCGCCACCCCCTATCTATGGGGACACCACCTATGTGTTTGTGAAAGGAGACAAGATGACTTGGTACCAAGCATATTAGGAGATCACAAAGCCTGAGTTCCCAGAAGATCTCGTAGACCGGAAAGTGTATATTTATGTCAAAAGATCCAAATTTCACTATGCATGTGCTCATCTGCCCATATTCCCATGTGCAGAGGTCAATGAATGGATCCTCCAGAAATTTGACTCGAAGATCAGGGTCATCCGCGATCACTCAAGGAAGACACTTTCTAACCTGATGGGGAAAGATGCAGAAGTCTACTATGTTGCAGCAATGATGTGCAAAATGTACGGCCGACTAGATTCCACTACTTTCAACAAGACTTAGGTCCCACTCATGTATGATATCACTTCATATGGAACCCAGTTCAACTGGGCTAACCTGATAATATTGGCCCTCAGGGAAAACATATCAGCGGCACAGGCGCCAGATAAGGGATGTGCATCTGAATGCTAAATGGCCTCTTACCTTTTGGATGCAGTGTGTGCAAGATATCATTTTGAAGGATGGTCGCATAACTGGGATGTGAATCATGGCGGAACAATACACAAAGACTTAAGTGTGTTTTGGGCTTCCAGATATTTGCAAGATATAGAATCTATCTCACATAATTTCATCCCCGCACTCTACAGAAATCTTTTCGGCAAAGACGCCCCATGCATGTCTAGGCAGACCATGGAAATGATAACCCAGGTGGCCATCTAGTTTCCCATTGCAGAGAGTACTTTTATCAGGGTCTTCGGATCATTCAAGGCACCTAACGCACTTCCCCAATTTGTCACTGATAAAATACTCTTACAAGAGGTTTGTTACCAAATGATGAGAGGATTTTCCAAGGTCCTTAGCAAAGGAAAAAAGAATCCATGGCCTACCCTCCCACTCACTATTGGTGCCTACACAGTTAAGGATTTCAAATAAGTAGAAGCAGAGGCAGAGGAAATCAAAGCTTTTAATTTAGTAACCTTCACCCATGAATCATATGTTCCTGAAAGGATCATCCCTGCCCATTGCAAACGATCCAAGTTCAATGGAAATACCAACACATGGAACACCCTGTTGAGGAGAAAGTTAGGAACTGGTACAAAAAGGATAGGGAAGACACGTCAGGAGAATCGGCTGATTTCAGTAAGGATCAAGGAGGTCACGATGATCAAACTATGGAAGAAAGGTTCGACATGTTGAAACGAAAGGACCCGATAGGAGGAGCCTCATCTTCCAAATCCAAGAAGCCAAAGAAAGTTACGGGCAGTAGTCTTTCTAAAGAGAAACAAGAAAAGAGAGACAAAGAGGCCAAAGCACAACAAGAATCTAAGAAGAAGGTGAGGGAAGAGGAACTCAAAAGAACCCAAGATGCCCTGGCACAACAGCAAGAATAAGATAAGAAAAAGAAGCAAGTTTAAGAACAACAGAAAGAGGAACAAAAGAAAAATAAGGCAGAAGAATCCAGCAAGAAGAAAGAGGAATAGGAATTTAAGAAGAAAGAAGAAGAATAACAGAAGAAGAAAGAAGTCGAGTGCAGACTAAAGGAAGAATAGGATAAAGAAGAGGCCGAAAAATAGGAGGATGGAGGAAGAAAACCAGAAATCACAGGAAGGCTCTTCCAAGGAAGTAGAGGGAAGCAAGACAGTGCCCCCAAATATTGGGGAACAAATAGAGCTTCCCCATATTGAGTTACCCCCAACGAATCCCATGACGAGTGTGCACTTACCGCTCTCAGAACTTGGCATCTCATAAGAAATCGAAGATGAGGTCTTAGACCTGACAAGGATCACATACGATCAGTTCACACACAATATCAAACAGGAGAAAAGAAGATGCCTCGCACGGAATCTAGCCGAGCCCCTCGCAGTTACCACAGAAAAGGACATGGTCCTAGATACCAGGACTAACCCCATCATGATCGCATCAGCAGGGACTACTTTCATAGCAGCCACAGAGGATAATGTCAGCAGAATGAGCAAAGAGATTTTGTCTCTATAAAATATACTCCAAGCCTCTGAGCAGAAGGCAGCTCAGTTTGAACAAGAAAAGAAGGCGCTGGAAGTGGAAATCCAACAGCTTCAATTCACAACCCCCCAAGCCAATGATTTACTGATCGCTATTCAAAGGGAATTGGTTACTTTAAAGGCTACTATGAAGCAATTATATGAGGAGATGTTCACTATAAAGCAGACAGTTTCACCACTACTAAGGGCACAAGGAGAGACTAAAAAGAAGACTTCACAACTAAAGGAAGCCTCCACTGCCCTAGAGAGTATGCTATAATGGTCAAAGAGATATCCGTAGGCTCCTGACACCCTTCCGAGGAAGGATTGGATCTGCACTCAGAACGACAAAGTACAGATACGAATGAAAATACAATCAAAGGATAAGATGGTAAAATATGTGGAACAGGTGATGTCAGCTTATGAACATCTGATCAATGGCATCGATTCGATAGCGGAGGTACAACATATCCCTTCCTTGGGAGCATTGGATATCCAAAAGACAAGGGAAGAGGTGACCCACGACATTCAAGCATTCCTACAACCCATTAGGCAAGAAGCTACTTCCCAGGACCTCCCAGCCTCATAGGAAAACATTATTCAGTTCATCATTGCACCACTCTAAAACTACACCAAATTTGCCTCCCTATCCAATCAAATCTCAGTGAAGAGGCGCACTTTGATCCCGAACGCTTTTGAGTGTTTTCACTGGTTAGGAGAAGGTACACCCTAGTTCACTCCAGTGGTTGCAGACTATCAGGCTTGGAAAAATTACCTCAACGAATAGCTACAGATAGATGTCCCGAGCCTCTCCATCACACAACTACTCCCTTGACAAAGAAAATGGTACAAGCCACAGGTCGCAACAAGGGACAAGTCACAGGTCGTAGTCAGGACCAAATCACAAGTTGCAACACCACCTAGGTCGTAGACCATGCCAACAGTCGAGAAGTTGAAGGGTCAGGGCCACCCAAGGGTCAATTTTGTTCTATAAGTACTCCCTCCGGGGACATTGTAAAGGACCTTCTTTCAGGAATCCAAAAGGAGAAAAGATTATTGTATCATATTGAATGCATGTTTTTGAGAATGAATACAAATCAATGTTTTGATTCCACTACTGCATCTGATGATAACTTATGTGTGCTAGCATTATGAATATTATGTCTTATATATTTGCTATCTTTTATAGCTGACTAGTCTGCATTTTTCTGTTCATAAATCATCTGTACGTTTAAGCTTTCTAAATGTGTCAATGGTATGTGAATGTTTCATCGAGGGGTGTTTGATGACTTCGTTATTAATGTCGCTCCATCTTTCAAAAAATACTTAAGGAACCACAAACCAACCTTCAGATGCAGCATCTAGCCAATCTGCATCCAGAGAGGGCTCTCTCTTTATAATTTATCTTTGTTCTTAGAAAGTTTTAGGCTAGTTATAGATCCAAGAGTTTGTTTGAAAATGGTGCAATTCGCCAACTAAGGGCAAGGTTGAATATTTTTAGTCCATTGGGCTATGGAGTCAAAGGATGGCTTTACTGGATTTCTATTCTACACACAAGATGGCTTTGCAGGGCAAGATAGCCAAACAGAGAACAATCCTTAAAATTTAAAGTGGATGGAATGAGTTTGAAGGGATGAAAGGCAATTAAGAATCTTTCACCATGTTCAAAAGAAAGAAATGAAATGATTACAAATAAAGAGTAGTGAAGAATTCTTTACTATAGTAACAAAAATGTTTAAATTAGCGAAGCAAGAGCAATTAAGAATTCGTTGCTTATAACTAATTTAGAGGAAAACATTTAGAATAATCACAACTGAACTTAGAGTACAATTAAGTAAATTCTGAGTTATTCTTTTATGTCAAGTATTCAGAAATGGACACAATGATATTATAAACAAATATAAAACTTAAGACATAGGATAGAAAGACTGATTGAACTGCAGTCAGACACATGAATCCTGCAAAAAGTCCTGAGCTTCAAATTGTCATCCAGTAAGCCACAAATAAATTTCTCCGAAACGTTTTTATTCCAAAAACATCAATGTCACAGTGAAGTAGTAGAATCCACCCTCAATACTCTCTTTGAGGGTTTATTTATAAAAAAAAATGATTGAAAATATCTCACACTAACCTAGCCAACAATCTAGGGTGACTAATGAATAAGTTACAATAAAAAGGAGACAAATGGTCTCGTAGATAGGACAAAAAGTAATTGCTGGTGTGCTGTTTCCTCCTTTTTTGGATGTGCTAGAGGCAGGCGCTATAATAGGGCTCGATGTTGTCCCTTTGAGTAATTCTTTTGCTTGTTTGATACTCTTCGTTTCTACTGATACTCTTTCAACTGCCCAACTGATACTCTTTAACCTGTGCTCATTACTTATCTTTTACATGATGGTAAAAATTCTCTATCTGAAGATAAATTTTACAAAATTTCCAATAAGTCTTCCCACCATTGATCTTCTGCTATTATGGTTCTTTTAAGTTTTCTGAATGTTTCATCGGCCTCTGTGTACCTGAAGAAAGTAGGCATGTTTGGGAATAAATACCTTATTTCGTATTCAAGATGAAACAAATCCTTTAACCTGTCGTAGAGATTCCTCCCTGTTGGCAATGTTGCTTCTGACGAACTGATAGAATAAGTAGTTGTGTTATGAGCATGTATACTTATTTTATTAACATAGGTTTCTAGGTCCATTATTTTGTCCTCCGAGAGCATAGGACTGGGTAACCCATTGTCCAATAAAACCTGAAATTTTCCTTTGAAAGCATTAATTTCTTCCAGAATATCTGAGCATTTCCTTTCCAAATTTTGCATAAGAGTTCTTTTGGTAAAAACTCTTTTTCAGACTCTGGCGTGAATTTTTAACATAGGAAAGTGGATTTTCAAAGAGTTCCAGCAAAAAAATGAATAAATACCTGTTTGATTGAGAAGTTTGAAATTTACAGGTACTGGTCAATGGCGAATGGATGCTTGGGCACTGGTCTAACAATGGCGTTCAGCAATTTTGGTTGGCGGCGGTTTAATCAGTGGAATTTTCAAATTCTTCAGTGGAGGACGCAGTCGTTTTCAGCAGTGAAAATGACAGAAAAACACGGGTTTTTGTTTTGTTTACAAAGTCAATGGGGATTTTTATTTTTTCGAGGATGACGTCATCCGGTACGGGAGGACGCGTCACCGAGACCGGGCGGTAAGCGGTAATTTCCGCACCGCTCTTTGGGAGATGGTGGTATTTAACGAGGAGGCAGCGATTCCATTAGGCGATTGACACATGGTCGGAGTACTATTCCAAAACCACTGTGCCCCTGCTCGTTATCTTCCGGACGCGAGACGGCCAGCGGAATGACCCTGGGCCGTTGATCTTCAGGGGGGCGATCTGACGGTGGACAGGACGTGGAATTGGCGGAGTTTATAATGCGCGGGCCCGACGGGTCTTTGAAATGATTATCGTTTAATTAATCATCCCGGGAGGCTTTTGATAGGCGGAAAAGATGGTTATTAATTAATCCCACTGTTTAATCGGGGTTGCGGCAGGGTTGAGGAATTTTAAGTAAGGTTAGGGTGTCGGGCGGAAATGAAATACCACGGGGATGGGTCACGAAGGCTTCGGGGGATTTTCGAAGTTTTGTTTTAAATAAAACTTCGGGTTTATTTATTTTTCCTTTTAAACATATAAAACTATATGTTAAAAATCTTTTTTCAATATTTCTTATTATATGGTAATAAATAAATGTTATTTATCAACCATAGGGGTAGGGAATAATTTATATGGGTATATTTTAGCCAAAGGGTTTTTATTGGGGGTTTTTATTTAACAAAGGGGATTAATAAACTTTGGCCAAAACTTATAATAAGAGGGGTTTTTTGGGATATTTATGTAAAAGGAGTTATGTACTATAGGAAAAGGTCTTCTCACTAGGGATTTAATAGATAAGTCAAAAGTTAATATGACATAGGACAAGGTAAACTCAAAATACTTAGCTATGACTAAAGAAATGAATATTTCTGAAATAAATCACATCATCTCAATTTCAACACTCCAACATAGAATAGCAAGTGATTTTGGGGGATTATTATGGAAATTTACATGATTAACCTAAGTAAAATAGGATTTTACTTAGGAAAAGGTTAAAAGTGAATGATTATAGTAATAAATAATCTCAATTACTTAGGTCTTTTTTATTATTAGGCCGAGGGTCCGGTCCCTCCAAAAGTCTAGGAAATGCCTTGAGCCCCTTTGATCTCCAAATACCTTAGCACTTTGGGGAAATTAGTAAAAATCTTAAGGAGAAAGTGATGTGGGAAGTTAATGATTTTGACTTTGCTTTCTATGAATTTTCTAGTGCATTTTCTGCTTCAATATTTGTGATGAAAGTAAAAGATTAAACACATTTAGCACCATCTTTCATCACATGAAACTTGGGCAACACCATCTACCTACCCTATCTACTTTACACTACCATTTTTTCTTCTTTATTAGGGTGCATTTGGACTTGCAAACCCTTATCACACTTTTTCTTTTTACATGAACAAACCTATCTAATTCTAACCTTATTACATCCAAGGGCTCAGATTAAACTGTTGAGCTCCTTTTCATTTACTCTACCTATCTACTTATCTGCCAAGATTAAATAGTTTGGTCAGATTTTTATTCTCTATTCTAAAACATAAAATTGAAAGATGAATGAGTCAAGTTTAAACATTTTTACTCTCCATAAATTGTGGCATAAAAATACAAGTTGCACACAATTTTGTTTATTACATCAGAGTAAAAAGTAGTGGCATTTAGATTTGCACACTTTCCTTGGTCTATTTTTGTTTGGGGTTCATTTCTTACACTTTTTTTACCATTTTATTCTTTTCACCCTTTGATTTTTCTTTTAGGGTATACCCTCTTTACATTTTTTAAAATTTTTTGATTTTTTGATTTTTCAAGAATATGGAACACCTTTGCACAAGAAAAAGGTTTGAACATATTACAGAGTTCATTAAGTCAATCATGAAAAATGACACCTATTGGTATAGGAGTCTAACAGAATTGAAGGGTGCTCTAACCATAGAGAATTGTTTCTTTTGTGGTCAAGCTTCTTTTATGAGCATGACCCTAATGATGTGTTACTAACAATACCTCCTTTGGTTTCATGCTTTGAATCTTTGCTATTTATAGTGTTTCATTTATAGGAGAACTCATCGACCATTTGTTTTGTATCATTCGAATAGCTATGTATCACCAAGTCCGCAAGGCACATCTCCATCCAAGAGAAGGTGTATTCAAAGGTAGCTGGACCTACACCGTGGACAGGATCCCTATTACAAACGGTCTAGAGTCTATTTGGTACTTTATACCGAGGAGATCCCCTACTGTTCGCCGAGAAATTTTTCCATGTCAACATATTTGGCGCTAGAAGGATGGCCTGAATGGCAGGCTCACACCACACAAGTAATATCCCATTGCAAACCCCGTAGGGGCAGATCATATATGAAAATATTGGTCCTCCACCCCTTTAAAATTCCTTAGAGGAGGACTCGCCCTACTATGAGGTGACCTCATACCAGCTTAGGGCCTTGCACCCGCTCACCCACGATCTCATTAGAGGTCTGAAAAACCTCCCATCCACCGGTTCCATGGCCCATCCATGGACTCCCGAGACACATCAAACTCGCTAGGGTGTCCTGTTCAATTCCATGCCTCAACTGATAGGTATTATGCTCGAAGATTATGTGAATGTAGTTGAGAAAAATTTAGTCGAACCCCCCGATAGTCCCTGAGGGATTGAAGGGGATGGCCCTGAAGTTACTGAACCCCAACCAGACGTCGGCCCTCAACCCAACCAGCCTTTGAATTATAACACTCAATCTAATGACTCGCTTGGAGGAGGAGTCGGAAGGGGCCAAGGAAACAGAGGTCGAGGAGATAGGGGCCATGGACACGATCCAAATACAGACCGTGCTCACCACCACCATAACCGAAACCAAGAAAGGTTGCCCTTCCTTTACAACTAGAGAAATTATAGAAACATGGGAAATCTTGGAGGTCATCACGACATGCACTCACAACATGAGGGTGAAGCCTCTGGGTCTGGCACCAAAAGAAAATCCAAGAATCAAATTAGGCATATCTTCATCCTGCCCCACCATATGTCTAAATGGGTTCAACCCTTAGCCTGGATGGCACAATATCCTCTAGGCCTTCATGGTCCCCTTCACGACATGCCCCGACACCAAGAGAAACACCTCCCTAAGTTCGACCCCGAGAAGGGTACGTTGGCCGAAGATCATATCAATAATTTATACCTGGCCTTACAGATGATGAGAGTGCAGTTCGACGATGTAGCATGCTTACTCTTTCCCCACACCCTAGAAAATAAGGTTGCTACGTGATACCGTTCCCTACCTGTCACTTCCATTTCCTCCTGGGAGAAATTCCGCCGTACCTTCCTCTAAAAGTTTTCGGAGGACAAAACTCCTTCTATGCTCCTTACAGATTTGAGTACTTTGAAATGCCAGAAGAAAGAGAAAGTTAAAGACTTCAACCAATGCTTCGCTGCCATATTGAAAAAATTTCCCCCTGAACATGGCCCTAGAGTATTCCATCACCATTGATTATTAAACAAGGTCCCTCCCTTGGGATATCGCTGTCTTCGTGAAGCACGAAGCCAGAGCTACCCTGGCAGAAAATTACACCACCACCCGTGTTGTCGAAAAGGATATGTTGTCCATAGGAGCCATTGATCATGATGGACGAGATGACCCAAAATTGGCCACGAAAAGAGCGCAACCCTTAGCCCATAAATCCGGAGACAAGGATAAAGACCCCTTCGATTTCAAGAGCATCGCGAAATCCCTCAAGCTGTTGACAAACGAAGTCTCCGATTTGAAGAGAAAAAACAATGACTCCACCTCATGTATCAAAACACAGAAACCTTTCTTTAGGAAGAGCAACCTCATGGCCACTCGCCCTCCGCTGAACCCAAATACTAAACTCAACGTAGAAGAGATCGGAAAAGACAATTTCTGCTCTTTCCATCAAACCTCCCACTCAGAAAAGACCTGCCCTCGGTGGATCAATAGCATGACCATTGTGGTAAATCAACTCCTAGAGGATCAAACCACGGGAGAGTTAGAAGAGGAGGTCGGCTCAGATAGCGATGAAGCCTCTCCCCCAGATGAGGATGTGGGATCCCCTATCCTCACCTTCGAGGTAGTCCGTAGAGAGGGTCTTCCCCCATGATGGAGGTCAACCTGGCCGATGATTCTCAATCCAAACCCCCCCTAAGTTATGGCCTAAGGAGCAAAGGCTTGGTCCCCGACCATTCCTTCGAAGAAAAGAGAAAATATTTCCTAAGAAATATTCTGCCACCAAACATGGAAAACCAAACCACAACCCCCAAAAAATATAGCCCCACCGCTGCCTGAGTCAACCCCAAGGCTAGATTATCATCAAGTTCACCAAATGCCTCTGTTGAACCTCTACCACACTTGGAATCTGGATATAACGTCATCGAATATATGAAGAAAACGCGAGCCAACATTTTCCTCTATGAGCTCGCCCGGATCGTTAACCAGCGAGATCTTATTCTCAAATCTTTTTCCAACCCACCGACGTCCAAACCCATGAGCTCCACATCCTCCCAAGCTGCGGCAAGTCCCCAGTCCATCGTTAATACCATCAACGAAAACTCCTGAGGATCCACACCCCCTTTCCTCCTGTCTTTTGAGATCTTCAACTTTAATGTTCATAATTTCCTCCTCGATTCTGGTGCATCCACCAATGTTATGCCCCTGTCCGTATGCAAGAAATTAAACATCTGCCCTGAGAAAATTGATGCCAGGATCATTCATCTTGATACATCCCAAGTCCCCACCATGGGTGAATTTAATAACGTCCTCATCTGCCTCTCCTCGCACTCCAGGGTGCATCAATGCATCGATATATTGATCGTGGATATCCCAGAAGACTACAGCTTGCTCTTGAGCTGAGATTGGTCAAGCAAGCTGCAAGGATACTTTGCCACCGACTGGTCCCACTTGTGGATCCCATACAAGGGTAGGAACAATCAGATCCAGGTTGAAATTGAACCTTACATGAAACACACTGCGACCAACCTGGAGGCAACCAATGAACCCATCAGCTTCGCACAAAAGGATTTGGGCATGTGCTTCCTAGAGGTTGCGCTCAGTTTCTATCAAACCCCTCAATCTCTGGTCACCCAAGATGCCTAGTCAAAGTTTCTCCTCACTATTTCCTCCTGCCATATCATGCCAGAAGGACCACCAGATGTCGTCGCCTTGAATACACCTCCTATGCACTCTCGTGATCTTACAAAATCAGAAGATGAGGTTTGGACCCTGTACTACGACGGTTCCAAGACCCATGTCGGGGTCGACGCGGGTTGTATCTTGTTAGACCCCCAAAGAATAAATTCCTGGCATCTTGTCAGCTGGAGTTCCAGTGTACCAATAATACATTCGAGTATGAAGCACTGATCCTTGGCCTTAAGAAAGAAATCGATCTCAAAGTCAGTTTTTGAAGGTAATTGGAGACTTGTAATATTCCCAATTGGGGAATGCAACAATATATGAAAGATATGCAGGAAAAATAATGTAGATCATCAAAGTAAGAGCATAAGGCCAATATGGAGGCTCTTATTTAGTATTTACAATAGAAAAATATATGCATAAGATGGCCCATAATATTTACAATGGGAAATAGAAGTCTCCAATGGGAGAAAATCCTCAAAAAGAGGTGTTGCAATCACATATATATATTGAAAAAGGCTTGACAGCATTATTTTATTGAGTTGCAGCAAATGTTTATTACACTTCAGATCTAGAGAAAATCATTGCATGAAAAGTCAGATCTGTAACAAATCCATACACTAGATAGGCTCTTCTTCAAATTCCCCTTGGGGTTTTCAGCAAAAGATCATGTACAAGGAGTAGATCTGAGATCTAAATCTGCAGATCTGCAGAAATCATCATATATTCAGAAATATTTAGATATAATCTAATATGTACAATCAAGTGATCCTCTTCAATGGATCTCAAAGGTGAAGGGCAGATCCCCAGCACATGAAAATCACTCCTCCAAAAGATGTGCCAAAATGACCCTGCAACAGTACCTACAGAAAAACTTAGATCTGGAAGTAAAACTACGTTGTAGGGTTTAGATAATGTTTGGCCACATGCCAAGATCTGAAAATGAAGCTCCAATGATCCAATACTCTCTTTCCAATGGGATAGAAGCCTTCCCCACTGAAAAGGAGTACTAGAATGGTCTAGATCTGAGTAGATCTAGCCTCCACTTGCTGCAGCTTTCAAAGATAACCAAACCCTCAATAGGATTTGCGTTGTAGTTGGAAGAAGAAGCTTGGCCTATAGCCACATAGTGGACTATGCAATGCAAGACTCTCCTAAGAGCTACTCAATGGGAAGAGGTGGGATTCCCGATCACGAACACCCAATGTTGAACAACATTTGAAATCTAGGCTAAACAGCCAAAGAAAGCTTGTATGTCTAAATAGATAATACTTCAGAAATCTGATATCATTCAACAACTTTTTCATGCTGCCATCCTCTTCCTTCTATAAGTTAAGAGCTTTTAAACCCTAAACCACATTCAATGAAATAGCTTCTTTCACACATGCCATCTCCATCTAAAACTGTGTTGTGCCTCATTGATGGCCACTTCTCCAAGACAGCGCTGTAGATTTGCTCATGTTTGACCCAGTCAAAATATCTAGCCCCTTTGACACCTAAGGGTGCTTGCATACATAGCCAAGATATAGCCTTTTTCACATTTGGCATTGATTTATTTACTGTTTAGGATTTTTATGAACCTCCTTTACAATTTTATTCATGAAATAGAAAAATAAAACAAAAATGAATATTCCCATTAGCTTAGGACTAATTGGGAATATTACACGACTCTGAAATCATTACCCAACAGGTATGCAACACCATCCACTGCCTATATCCACATTTAAAAGGTTATCAGCAAGAGGTATGGCGTTTGATTTCTGCCTTTGATGCTTTCGTTATTAATTTTGTACTTTGAATGCATAATGTAGCAGCATATACACTAGCCAATGCTGCCGCTACATTTACCCCATTAAGGGATGGGTTCTCTATTGAAATTTTTTATAAGCCTGTTGTGCCAGGCAATGTAACTAATCTACGCATTTTTAATGATGATCAGCAAGTACTGGATTTCATGCTTAATGCGGACGTGTTCAAGGATGTCGTCGTCGAAGAAGAAGATCATGACCTGGCATTGCAAAAGGAAAGAGAAGAGCACAAGGGGAACCCCATGCCCAAAGGGGTCGTGTCCCTTGAAACGTTATTTGACCTACAAAACCATTTTTGGGGACCTCCCAACACAAAGGTGTAGAGCTCCACCCTACTGCACTAGCAATAGATCTCAGGTCGGAAACGGAACCAAATTTTGTCAACCTCGATACAAAATGCACCCCTCAGGAGAGGCAATCCTTTACTGAATTATTCAAGAAATACCAAGATGTTTTCGCCTGGACGTATGATGAGCTGCGAACTTATGACACGTGAATCATCTAGCATGTAATACCAATGAAGGAAGGAGTTAAACCTTTCCAGCAGAAGCTAAGAAAGGTACACCCTAATTTGGAGTCGATGATCCAAAAGGAACCAAAGAAACTCCTATACACCCGCATCATTTTCAAAGTTTGACATTAAACCTAGGTGTCAAACTTGGTCCCGGTCCGCAAAAAGTCTGGTGAAATTCGTTTATGTGTGGACTTCCAGAATTTTAACCGATCATTGGACAAGGACAACTACCGGTGCCCCACATGGAGCAGATCCTTCAAACAGTATCTAGGTCAGAAATGTTCTCATTATTGGATGGTTTCTTAGGTTACAACCAAGTACTAGTGGTTGAACCTGGTCGTCTAAAAACCACATTCATGACGAAATGGGGAACGTTCGCATTCAGAAGCATTCCCTTTGGCCTGATCAATGCTGGAGCAACCTTACAGAGGGCTATGGAAATCACCTTTCGGGGTCTAATGGGGCAAAGTGTGGTGGTCTACCTTGACGACGTCACCGTATTTACCGAATGCAAGTGTGACCACTTACACCACCTCAAACAGATTTTTGAAAGGTGCCGAAAATATAAGATCTCACTTAACCCAAAGAAGAGCATCTTCGCAGTCTCCAAAGGAAATCTATTGGGCCACATCATAACCCGAGATGGCATAGTGTTGGACCCAAAACGCGCAAAAGCCATCACCCAGATTCCTCCCCCGAGTAGCAAAAAGTCCATGCAGTCGTTTTTTGGAAAAATCAACTTCCTATGAACATTCATATCGAACTTCACCCAAATCATGAAACCACTGCAAGGTGTGATCAAGAAGAATGCAAATTTTAAATGGAATTTCCCCGAGAAAGAAGCATTCGATAACATTAAGTAGGCCATCGCAGAAGCACCAACCCTTCATAGCCTGGATTTCAGCAAAGGCTTTATCTTGTATACCTTCCCCTTAGACTCATCTCTCGCATCCGTCCTCACTCAGAAGGATGGTAGCAATGACGAGTGACCCATATCATTCATGAGTGTTGATTTTCAAGGTGCCAAGTTGAATTATCCATATATTTACAAGCAAGCCTAGCGGTGTATAAAGAAGTCAAACATTTCAAGCCGTATATTTTGAATAACCACGTAACGGTGTTTGTACCTCAACCGGTGGTACGCTCACTATTCGTGCAACAAGAGCTGGGTGAGAGATGAGGCAACTGGATGGCATGCCTTCAAGAATATGACCTGGAATTCAAACCTGCACACACTTTCAAAGGGCAAGGACTATGTTGGATGGTTGTTGAAGCCGTAGACCCGTGAAGAAATGAAGAAGAATGGTGGGATCACGAAATAGACATGTACCTAGCCAACAGTTCACCTCAACAAAACACCTCATCGTGGTACGTTGATCTCCAGCGATATGTTGACCACGGTACCATGGAACCCACCTTAACAACCCAACAGAAATGAGAAATAAGGTTAAAAGTTGCATCCTATCAGCTAGTGCAAGGTAAGTTGTTTCGCAAGCACCACAGTGGGGTCTTGCTACGCTACTTAGAAAATAATGAGGCCCAACAGCTCCTGAAGGAACTACATGATGACCCAGCCAGTGGGCACTACGCTGGAGATGCCACATCTCACAAGATTATGCGGGCTAGGTTTTATTGGCCCACTTTGTTCAAGGATGCACATACCTATGTCCGGAAATGCCTTTCATGTCAGAATTTTTTCAGCAAAGAATCTCGACCTTCCGCCTTGTTATAGTCCGTCGCGGTGGAAGAATAATTTCAGCAGTGGGGGTTTGACGTGATCGGGGAAATTTTACTGCAATCCTCCAAGCAACATTGATATATCCTTACAGCCACGGACTACTTCACAAGGTGGGTTGAATAAATACCATTGTGCCAAATCAACTATCAAGAGGTAATAGCTTTCAGCACTCAGTACATCATGACTAGGTTTGGTGTTCCAACCTCCCTTGTTTTTGATAATTCTACTTATTTTTCATCATTCAAGTTATATGAATTTTCTTTAGAAAACAATATAGTGCTCAAACATGTTGCCAACTACTATCCCTAAGGAAATGGGTTAGCCAATTCAACCAGTAATAACCTTATCCATATCATCAAGAAAACCTTGTTATCTCAACACCAGAACTGGCACAACGCTCTCCATAACACCCTCTGGGCTGACCGGGTCACCCCAAAATCGTCTCTGGGAACCTCCCCATTTTTCCTAGTCTACGGCAAAGAAGCTATCCTTCCTCCCAACTTGTCTCTCCCGGTCCTTCAGCTGTCCCAAGAAACGCACGGTACCCCATGCCCTTCCCTGCAAGCCCATATAGACACTTTGTTGAAACTGGAGGAGGAAAGGCTAAAAGCCCAGGAAAAATTCGCCATCCACCATAGCCGAATAAAGCGATGGTTTGATAAAAATTCCACCGGAAATAAAGTCTTCAAGGTTGGTGACCTTGTCCTCAAATGGGACAAATCTCACAAACGTAAATGTAAGCACACCAAATTCCAAGCCTCATGGACATGTCCTTTCCAGGTCAAAGAAAAGGTAGGTTCCCACACATATAAACTCCAGACCTTAGAAGGGAGAATTGAGGTCCTCCCAGTAAATGGACACGACCTCAAGCACTATTTCACTTGACAGCCCTAGGGGTTGTCACCATGCTCTGTACCATAGTTCTTTTCCTGTGCTTATTGCTCTTATTTTTCATCTGTTTGTGTGTTTCAATAAACATCTTGCTTAAAGTAAGCTCTCGAAAATCCGTTCCCCTAACACCTCAAGTTGAGGGATAGATGTAGTGGTTACTCAATTGACAAGTTGTACCAGAATCTACTGGTGAAAAATCAGCCCTGGAAACCAAAATGGCCTAAGCTTGCCTGTGATAGATGCCTTGTGGGGAAACACCACCAAGTCCCAAGACCCAAGCGCATGTAGCTCGCCCAGTACGCCAACTCGAGGGACTGTTGTACGATAGGAATTTTTGGTTAAATAGGTCACTAGACGGAAGGGGAACAGGGCCAACCTCAGGCGGCAAAAGGATATTCAGGAAAACCCAAAAGGTCCCTATATGTAGACCAGGAGCAACCTCGCTTGCAAGTAACATAAGTCGGGATCCCTCGTCCACTCAAGGCGATACTTGCCACATTCAAATAAGTTCCTTGAGCACATTCAAAATAATTTCCTTGAGCACATTCAAATAAGTGCTATTAGCACATGAAATAAAGGGTAAAGGATTGAGAAAGGCTTCCTATGCAGAAAGGTGATGCAACGACTCTGTCGGGGTACTGACCAGGCTCGCTCGTAGTGGAGCAACATCCATGACTCCTACGTAGTGACTCCGTCGGGACCACCAGTTTCATTGGTAACAAAGAAACACAAGGGGACCAAATAATTATATTGAATCCTTGAAGCCCATGAGTTTACTCCGACCCCTTTCATCTGGTCTCCGAAAACGAAAGCACGGTGAACGAGCATCCCGTACAGTGCAAACAAGTGGAGAAAATGTGCAAGGGCCAGAGATGAAAGTAGTGGGACCCACAGGGTGAAAGGAACAGCCTGCTAAGCCCCCCCTCCCCCCTCAAGATAAAGCACCAGCAGATATTTTGGGTTCTACCAGTGAATCGCCATTTGTTGTAGTTGCTACAACATCCTCCAAAATTTAGTCCAATCTTAGAATTTTATAACCCCTAATCTCTTCGGTAAAGGTAAGCCTGATGCACCCTCAGCCTTGAGCATTTAGAAATCCCCTTTTCAAGCATTTTGCCTTCAAATATTGGTTCATGAATTGTTTTTTTTTTTTTAATTAGTCACATAATCACAAGTCACAAAAATGATAAAATCTCCACTTTGCGACTATGTAACCTAGCTACTTTGCGACCCCCAGGTCGCAAGGTCACATCCTAGCCTAAAACCTCACATACGTGTCTGTGCGACCTAGCGACCTACTGACCTCTAGGTTGTGAAGTGACAAGGTCGCAAGGTCGCATCGTGGCCTAAATTTTTGCATTCGCAACTGCTTGACCTAGCGACCTTGTGACCCCCAGGTTGCAAGGTCGCAAGGTCGCCTCCTTCCTCAACCAGTCCTATTTTTGACTTAGCAACCTGCATTAAATGACCACATGTGCGACCCCTTTATAAATAAAAGGGTTGCGTAGGTCGCATTCAACTTGCGCGATGGAGAAAATAACGCCTCTGACAAGCCAACTCGATCGCGTTTTTTCCGGGTAAGTTGCCTAATCCTCCTGTTGTTTCCTATTTTGATTAGATTTTGCCTCACCTAGCCCTACCCTAGCCTATTAATTTTCCTTGGCTTCATTCCAAGTCCTCACCAGCTCTCTAGTTAAGGTTTTCAACCCTCTATACTCATCCCTCTCTGCCTCCTCGTCTAAGCCTTACCTTTCCTCAGTTTGCTTTGAACACCCCTCTTGGCTACCTAGGAAGGCCTTTAAACTCAAATCTTCCCATCACCCTTGGATTTTTTCCCTCTTTGCAATTCATTCCCCGCGGGTCACGATCGCCACAATTTCTCTCAAAAAGCCCTAACGCAACCCTGCGACTTAGCGACCCAACGACCTCGCGACTTGGTCACTGAGTCACGAAGTCACCAATTCACTGATCATCGATTAACCGCTCAATTTTTTACTTTGTGACCTAGCAAATTTGCAACCTAATCGCAAGTCGCCAAGTTGCAAGGTCGCAGTTTCCGAAAAATTCACGACAGTGCGACCTAGCGACCTTGTGACCTAGTCGCAAACTTGCTAAGTTGCAAACCTCACCATTCCTTCATATAATAGTTGGCAGAGGTCGCAGTGACCTAACCTGAGTAGTCAGTTCATTTATGGTTTTAGTCAATCTCAACATATTTGTGATTATTCTGTCCGTCTTATCGTGGGATTATGTTTTGGACATGCCAGGGGATATTGAAGCCGAGCTTGAGTGTGTCTCCATCTCTTTGACCTCATGTGATATGGACCCTCCAGCAATTTGGAAAATAAACAAGAGTCCCGAGATATAGATATCAGAAGAAGGCATGCCTCCTTCCCCACCCCCTATCTATGGGGACACCGCTTGTGTGTTTGGGAAAGGAGACAATATGACTTGGTACCAAGTATATCAGGATTTCACAAAGCCTAAGTTCCTAGAAGACCTCACGGACTGGAAAGTGTATATTCAGGTCAAAAGATCTAAACTTCACTATGCAGGCACTCATCCGCCCATATTCCCATGCACAGAGGTCATTGAATGGATCCTCCAGAAGTTTGACTCCAAGATCTAGGTCATCTGCGATCACTCAGGGAAGAAGTTTGCTAACCTGATGGGGAAAGATGCAGAATTCTACTATGTACTCCCCACCAAATAAAAATCCTTGAACGTTGATTGGGTAGCCACTCAGGAAGTACCAATACCAGAAACCTTGAAGGGATGGTGGGAGGACCCTGAGAAGTTTAAGACGAAAAAGGATCAGGAATATAAAACAAAGGGCCTCAGGAAAGTCTATAAACTTGTGGCAGCAATGATGTGCAGAATGTATGGCTGACCATATGCCACTACTTTCAACGGGACTTGGGTCCCACTCATGTATGCTATCACTTCATATGGAACCCGGTTCAACTGGGCTAACCTGATAGTAGCAGCCCTCGGGGCAAACATATCAGCGGCACAAGCGTCAGAAGAGGGATGTGCATCTAAATTCTACATGGCCTCTTACCTTTTCGACACAGTGTGTGCAATATGTCATTTTGAAGGATGGTCGCATAACTGGGATGTGAAGCATGGTGGACCAATCAACAAAGACTTAAGTGTGTTCTGGGTTTCCAGAGACAAGCAAGATATAGAATCTATCTCGCAGAATTTCATCCCCACACTCTACAGAAATATTTTCAGCAAAGACGCCCCATGCATGTCCAAGTGGGCCATGGAAACGATAACCCAAGTGGCCAACTTGTTTCCCATTGCAGAGAGTAATTTTATCAGGATCTTCGGATCATTCAAGGCGCGTCACGCACTACCCCAGTTTGTCACTGATAAACTACTCTTACAAGAGGTGTGTTACCAAATGACGAGCGGATTTTCCAAGGTCCTCAGCAAAGGCAAAAAGAAGCCATGGCCTACCCTCCCACTCACTGTCATTGCCTACACAGTTAAGGATTTCAAAGAAGTAGAAGCAGAGGTAGAGTAAATCAAAGGTTTTAATTTCATAACCTTCGCCCACAGATCATATGATCCTGAAAGGATCGTCCATGCACATTGTAAACGGGCCAAGTTCAATTTGAATACCAACACATGGAATTCCCTCTTGAAGGGAAAGTTAGGAACTGGTACAACAAGGACAGGGAAGCCACTCCAGGAGAATCGGCTGATCTGAGTAAGGATCAAGGAGGTGAAGATGATCAAACTATGGAAGAAAGGGCTGACATGCTGAAACGAAAGGACCTGATAGGAGGAGCCTCATCTTCCAAAGCCAAGAAGCCAAAGAATTCTACGGGCAGTAGTATTTCTAAAGAGCAATAGGAAAATAGAGATAAAGAGGCTAAGGCACAACAAGAAGCTGAGAAGAAGGCGAGGTAAGAGGAACTCAAAAGAACCCAAGATTCCCTGGCACGACAGCAAGAAGAAGAGGAGAAAAAGAAGCAAGTTGAAGAACAAAAAAAAGAGGAACAGAATAAAAAGCAAGCAGAAGAAGCCCGCAAGAAGAAAGAGGAAGAGTGATCTGAAAATGGTCTAGATAACTTGTATGTATTTCAAGAACCTACCACTCAGTTTAAATTAAATGATCTAGCTTGTACTTGACAATTTTACGAAATTATTTACTTGAAAGTGGTGTATGATTTTTTATTGTTTAGGTGTCTTTAGTTCATTTGTTCTTGCTGAAATTTAACAGTATAATAGAAACATAATGCAGCAAAGAATAATTTAAACACAACAACAAACTTAATCTAGGAGTTCACCCAAAACCTCGTGGGCTACGTCTCCTTTGAGCTTGGTCATCTTGACTCGGCTCTTTGGGATTATGGTAAGTTTTTTTACAAGAAAATACTTAACTCCAATGAATACAAAAATGATCCAAAGGACTGAAAATACCATCAATATCCCTCTAATGGTTGTCTAAACTCTGCAAACAGCTTTAGGCTCTTGTTGACACGATTCCTTCTGTCGGTGCACTAAGCTACTCTGAGCTTCTAAAAAGTAAAAACTCCCTCATAATTATGTTTCTGTCACTGAAACCACTCCTGCTATATCCAACACACATCAGACACCAAATATCAAATGATAAATTGCTCAAATCGAGCACTGCATCCCAAAAATAGGCTATCTTCCACGGTTTTCCCAAAGCTGCCCAAAACTTCACATCAGCTTCTTGAGCTCTAGAAGTTCTCAAAATGTTCTGAAAACACTTCAATTGGTTCCAAAATGTCTGAAATAGTCAATATAGACTTTTCATTCATCAAAAATTTCCTCTGGCTGCTCTGGTTTCGCCTCAATCACCTATCGGCACCCCATGGCACTAGGGTCAATGAAAACTTCTCTACTGCATTTTCAACCTCTAAAAGTCTTCAACACTTGCGAAACCTCTGTCATTAGATTAAAAATTATTTTTTCAATCAATAATTACCATTGGTTCACTTCATATGGTCTCAAGCAGCTCTGGTTAATCCTTGCACTGCTGATGGAAAAAGCTGACACTAATGGCCCCTTGAACTTTACTGAAAATTTTCGGCCTTCAAACGTTCTCTACAGGCTCTAAAAACCATCTCATCAGATTCAAAACATCTGAAATATCCAATTTTGACTATTGGATCTCTGGAATAGGCCTCTAGCTCCCTTGGCTAGGCCTCAAACTGATTCTGCCTCATGGTGGCCCTGATGGCCCCTTCATCTTCCTCGAAGCAAAAAAGATGCTGAAGATGACCTTTGTTCGACCTAAAACCTATGCCAAACTCTTCAGAAGGTTGAAGAGACCCAAAATTGACTAAAATTTCCCCCAATTTGGCTCAATAATGAGGGAATTATGGCTTCTGCAAGAAAACTACCCAATGTCCCCCAAAGACCCCACTAAAAGTGGAATAACTACAGTTAGTCCGACCAAAACTGGCCAAACTTCCAAAAATGGAGGACAGGCACCAAAATTGGCGGTAACTGTTAGGAGTGGCATTTAATTTTTATTTTGGGCTATCACATGTCGAATTCCGTCGGAACCGCCTATTTAACCACGGATATACCACTAACAAACTGTCGCATTAAATATTGAAGCGTTGGCCACATGTTTTATGTAACCATCATCCCCATAACCGTCGGAGTAAGCTTTAACTCTGTGGTTTACGGTGAAGCCCCCAATTTTGGATGGTAAGTTCTTATGTAGTCGAGGCTAGCCCTTATAATTTTCCGCTGGTAGGAGATTGAAACTTCAAATATAAATGGGAACCATAACATGTTAAGAACCAACATGCAGGCGGGTCGGTTGGGCCTTTGGGCTAGCAGGTAAGAGGTCTCCGGTTTGAGTCCTGCTGGCTAACAAAATTTTTACAATGCCAATTTCTCTACGACCTAGGGCCACGTGGCGGCCTCTAGGCTTGCCACATGGCACCCTCTGATTGGCCAAAACTTAAACAGTCAATCCATTGCCTATTGAGCATATTCCACTTGTCAGCAACTGATTCGTCCTCCAAGGAATATTTTGGGTAATATTCTGAGGAATATTCCTAGAATATTCTTTTTTTAATTTTTTCCAAATTTAAAAAGTCAACTTTGGTCAAATGAATTTTGGAGTTTACTGGAGATTTCAAACCTCAATAATTTTCACATACGACCTCGGTTTTGAGAACCATTTGTGGTGCCAGAATCACAGCGACGAGACCTTTCCGGTCGTTCATATTGCAAACATTTCTGAGCAGTTTCATTTTTGAGAATTTTTTAAAACTTGGACATGATCTCCTGATCACACCTCCCCACTGGGAATCTTTTGGACCCCAAAAGACTGATATATTGATCTGCACATTAGATGAGAGTACAACACCCTCTTCTCTTCAGCCTCCAAACACTTGCCTTGCATGGCTAGTGACTTTGAACCACAACTAGAAATCAATTGACACTTCCCTTCCTGGATGTGCTTTTCCTCCTGTCTAGAACTGTCTTTCTTGCACTCACTCAGAAATTTCTGGCGAGAAATTTGCAGAGAGAAACTGAAGATCACTGCCTTGATCAATGATCCAAGGTGGCTCAAAAAAACGAGAGATTACAGCATAAAATACATGCATACAACCGAAATTTGCATATGTACAAAGGAGTATGTCTTACTGTGTTAAGAATTCCATCCACTTCTTACCAAGCCACTTCCATGGCGACTTTTGCTGCTGCAACTCTTCATGTGAAACTTTTGTTTTCACATCAATAATGGAAACTTTGGTTCCACCTTCACCAGTATTTCTTTCCTCTTGCTGCATTTGCTTGGGATGACTAGTTGGATGCAAAGTCCAACAATGGGAAACAACATGTCCCCTCTTCTGGAAATATGTGCAAATCCTATGCACCTTCTTTGAAAGTTGCCTTTGCCTCATCTGCTTCCTGTATGCTTTCTTCCTCATCCAACATCTCGAAACATCATGGTTAAATTTACCACAATATGTACTGCAAATATTTCTTCCATTTAAGCATGCAAAATTATCATGCCTTGCAAAAAAAAAATCAAATTGATCATGAGAAGATTTATACCTCTTGTGCTGCTTTTCATGTTCATCATTTTTCCTTCATGAGGAGATGAACTAGTAAAGGCTTCAGCTTTCATTTGCAGACTAACATCATTATTTTTTTCTTGAAAACTGTTTGAACTCACATGCTTGCCATAAGCTGCATGTCTACCATCTTCTTGCCGCAACAAAGGCTTAAAGCAATGGCAATCATCTTGGAAACAAATTTGACATATTTGCATATTAGAACTTGGAACAAAAGTTATCTTTGAAGTTGCCTCACATGCTTTCATGGCTTTGGGGTCTTCGCCATTAAACTACACATAACCAAGACCAAGATTCTTGGGTCGCTCCTCAACCAAAATTGGATCAACCATGCCTTGTGCATGCTTGCCTAAACCCTTGCCTTCATAGCCCATTTTAATCATTAACTTGGACCCTATACCTCTCATATGCTTTTTGAAAGAACCAACACATCTTTATAAAGAGGGAACTGAAGACAAATTATAATGGATTACCTCTTCCTCATGCATTTTCTTGGTCAAAGCCTCTTGGGCTTGATGGAGTTGCATCTCCATATCATTCAATTTTTGAAGAATTTCTTCCTTCTCTTCCTTCGTGGCAAACAATTGTTCACGAATTTCAGTGCTTTCTCTTTTATCCTCAAACAAAATATGCACAATGTCCTTCAATATAATAAATGCATGCTTCATATCATCATTGAAGAATCTTGTGAAGGAGGAAACTTCACTTGTAGAAGTTTTCATTATGATGTTAATGGAAAAATTAACTTCAACAAAGTTCTCAAATCTTTTCAAAACAAATGACAAATATTTTTTAACCAAATGGCTGTAGAGACAAACTCTTATTCAAGCAGCCAAACAACAAACAAACTCCAAGAGCTTCTTAACAAACAATCGTCAAGAGGGTTTGTTCCAAAAGTGACCTTGAGGTCCCTTGGGGTAAGGAAGATGAACTCATACCTTTTATTCCTTTTTGTCCTCTCCAGGACTTAGCAAATCAGTAGCTATCGCCAAATCTCACGCAAACTCAAACAACAATCAGTTTGCAAACAGTAAAACAGTCAAACTTTTACATTGTTTAAACACCTTTCAAGCTATACAATCAAGCAATCAAGTGTTATGTCAAACAGGCAACTATCCTCTGATACCAACCTGATCTGAAAATGGTCTAGATAACTTGTCTGTATTTCAAGAACCTACCACTCAGTTTAAATTAAATGATCTAGCTTGTACTTGACACTTTTGCGGAATTATTTACTTGAAAGTGGTGCATGAATTTTTACTATTTAGGTGCCTTAAGTTCATTTGTTCTTGCTGAAATTTAACATGTATAACAACAAAATAATGCAGAAAATAAACATTTAAACACAACAGCAAACTCAACCTTGGATTTCACGCGAAACCTCATGGGCTACGTCTCCTTTGAGCTTGGTCAGCTTGACTTGTAGAAATTATATAACATATGCATTATATATCCAGATTCCCCTGATCTAACAATATTTAACTTCTTGCTAAATACAGAATCCTTCCACTGTTAATATTTTGCGTAAATTATAAACTCAATTGCAAACACATGAAGAAATAAAAACAATCGCACATAACACCATTGTTTAACGGGAAATCCTAAAGCTAAAAACCCCAACTATCATATATTATGTATCATGGAGATCATGTAAAAATCTCATACAAAGCTTAGTACATCAAGCTATCAGTACAATCAATCGTCATGTTAACCATGTTTCCCCCTCATTTAAATTTTTGGCTTAATGCTCCTCATGAACCCTTTTAATCAGCCATCGTAGCCCAAAACCCTCACATTTCATCTACTACTACCCTTTCCGCCCGAAAAATACACTCTTCAAAGGTTAAAAACCCGCATTCAAAAACATATCGGGCCTAGCCCTTTAGCCGTAGCCACTCTTATTTTGTCTTCCATGTGACCCGAGTGCAAAACCATATGCCTGAGGGAAAGGAGCTTAATGTTCAAAGTTTCAGGCTCTTCCGGAGCCGTCCGATCAAATCAAATCTACAGAGCAGAATTGGTTTTCCAGGGTGGTCCCCGCACTCACGCGCATTGCCAAAACCAGCGGTTAATTTCGCACCGCTTTGGACGGGCTAGCGGTATTCTCCATGGAGTCAGCGATTCCACTCAACATATGACAAGTTTCCAAAGGGTACGATTGCCAAACCACCCATTTCGCGCATTAAGGTTTGGGCAAAGGTCGGGCAGCGGAATCCACAGCAGCCGTCGGATCTGTCAGCCTTTATCCAACGGTGGAGATCCTCCGAAGCTGCACGCGCTTTAACTCATGTCTATTGCGTCCCTGGCCCACCTTTGATTACCCTCCGGCTCATTTTAACCGTCGATCTCATTCAGAGATCGTGTGGCCCATATCATCTTCTTGACCACCTGCTGACCGAGCCTCCCACCACGACAGCGTTACACGTGTTCACCGTCTCATCCTACCACCTGTCCTCCATACATCCTCGTCATCTGTTTCACGTGTTCACTGCGTCATACCGCCACCTTTCATATATTCAATTCATTCATCATATTTGAACATTTTTACGTTACAAACCTCCGCCATTTCATTCTTCACCAGTTTATTACGTTTTCTTCACCCTACTGTAATTCTTCCGCCACCCTGCACTGTTTTACCTCTTTGTAAACCTGCTCCACCATCTCTATTAACCCTACCATGTTTGCCATCCCTGTGATGGGTTTTATTTAACGGGTTTTTGTTTTGCAGGATAAACATGGCTAAAATTACCATGATTCTTCATTGCCATTACAGAGGTCGAGAATGCACGACAGAACCATTTTTCAGGAGCAGAATTGGTTGGAAAAGATCCGGGAGCTGCTATGATGTGACCACCATTAAAGAAAGCCAGGATTTGAATCTATAGAACCCTCCAAAGAAAATCAAGAGACAGATTTGGGTAGGCGAGAACATTAATGGGGCAGCATGAAATATCAGTGAAAGATCAAGAGTCACAGCGCCCTGCATTAAATATCTGGGGTTTAAATTCGAAGTTAGAGGGTCGAGAGTACTATGCACAATCACAAGCAATCTCAAGGTTTCGTGGCAGCAGATTTTTCCCTTTCAGCAAAGGGCAAAACATTTGTATATTTTATTATTTGTGTCTTGTTTATAAGGAGATTTTCATCATAAGCATTTATTTCTGGAGGTAGATTGTAAGGTACAATTAATTATATTTAGTCATTCACAGTGTGGGTGCGAATGTTTTCCGCCATTTTGTTCAAATTAAATCATTAAATGTGTATCACCTACCTCCTTTCTCTAGAGTTTTCTGCTTCTCCTATAAAAACTATGAAAAAACACATTGTAAGGGTTCCAGATTTCTATCAGCAAACTGTGCAGTGAGAAGTTCTTGTATACATCTTGTAAAGCTTTTGTGTAAAGGCTTAGAGCCCGTAGGGTCTCAGTGAGGAGGATTTATATCTGTAATGAGGATTCTGGTCTTTGGTATCCCACAGTATGTAATTTTCTCTTATGTGTTAATATAAAATCTCATTCCATTACATTTATCTTCTTGTATCATGTTCTAGAATGCGAGTGGCTCACTGGTCTTAAGTAAGGATTCATCCTAGTTGGTGCCCATACTTGGATTAGTCGAGCGCTTTAAATAGGCCTAGTCATGATATACTGTTACATGTTCATGTCATTCATATTTTCTGCTATATTAGTTACTTGAGGAGGGTGCTTTTAAAACGCCATTATCATGTATGGATTCTTAGTTGGATAAGCCCATATGTGGTTTTGCTGTGTATCTGGGTATCAGCCTCATGCTAACTAGTATCTTCTTCATGTTTCTTCGCTGCATCCACTTTTTGATATTTGACTTCTGTGGCATATTATTTGAACTTGCCCTCTTTGCAGTAAGTTGTCTCTTAACTGTCTGATGCTTTTGTATTGGAGTTTTGCATGATGTTCCTACATTATTCTTATCTTTGTATCAGCTTCTGAAAGAGATTGGTCCCATTTAAACTAATATCCTTGTTTAACAAGAGATAGTAAGAGAGATTTTGGACTGACAACCCAAGCTATATTATGAGCTCTTTGCTATATTAAGATGTCCTAGGCACTGGTCTATAGCAACTCTAGGTTGTCTCTAGGGGTGACAAAATTGTCGACAACATCTTTCTGGCGCCGTTTCCGGGGATCGAATTCAAGAATATCAGTTTCCCTGGGCCTCAAAAAATCATATTCACTCTCTAATCAGGTGAGCACAGAGAGTTGAAGAGTTGCATATCTCTCACCTTAGCGACTCCACTGTTCTTTATTTGATAAATCTATAGGTAGTTCTGGCTCCTCGAAAGCCACATTTGAGGTCAGATACTGCTAAATCGAAGATATCTTTTGTACCTGACCCAGAAAAGATTGTACATAGGAGAAGTTGGAGAGAAAGAGAGTCAGTTTGTGCTGAAAACCCTGAACATTCTTTAGAAGACTTCCCATCCTCCTCTTCTCAAGAAATCCCAGTAGAAAATCCTGACTTCACTAAGGAAAATCTCGAATATTACTCAGATAGCCCACCCCGGGGAAGTGCAAGAACAAAAGAGAATTTTCATCCTACCCCTGAGGTTGAGGAAGTTAAAGAAGTTACAGAAGTAGCTACTGTTAACCGTGAATTTTTTCCATCTACACCTCAGGATTCTGTGCAATTTATTCACATTGTTATACATACTCCACTTCCTCCTCCTCTCCTTCCTCCATTTGTACATCAAATTGCTGCACAACCCCCACCTCCTCCAATGGCTAATGTACCAGCTTTTCTCCTGAACAAATATGCTCCATTGGCCTTACCACAAGTGCTAAATGACATGCCACAGGATTATTTGAAGATTCTGCCTAGATTTAATGGAGAAAATGATATTGATGCTCAGAAAAATCTTGAGACTTTCTGCTCATTTGCAGAAAATTTGAATGTAGAACACTTGGATGTGGTCTTGAGATTGTTTGTGAAATCTTTGGATGGTGAGGCCAGAAAATGGTTCAAGACATTGGGAAACCGTTCAGTAACCACCTGGGATGACATGGAGAATAATTTTCTCAGGAAATGGGGAGAAAAGAAATATCATGGACAGTGTCTCACTGAGTTCAATACTCTCAAGAAGAGACATAATGAAGGAGTGTTGGAGTTTATTAAGAGATTTAATAAGTTATATCTAAATCTCCCTGCAGATATGAAGCATCATCAGAACGCTGCAAAATTTGTTTTCATAGCAGCATTTGACTCAGACTTTGGATTCTCTCTAAGGGAAAGAAAACCTGCCACCCTAGATGATGCTCAGTCAGATGCTCTTGAATTGGAAACGAACTTTGCTTCCTCCGGAAAATTAAAAGGGAAGGCTGAACAGGATGTTAGGAGAAGAGGAAAAGAAGAGGTTTCCTCCTCTAACCAGGATAAGGATTCAGATAAAATGGAGGAAATACAAAAAATGATAAAGAAGATGGTCAAGCTTGAGTTGGAGGCTAAGAATGCAGCTCCCAAGAACTTCTATAATGCCCCAAACAGAGGATACAATCCTCAGTACAAGAGACCACCATTGCAAATATTGTCAAGGGAAGCAAAGGAGCAGCAAGATCAGGTACCACATCCCTTGTACCTGGAAGGTCCAGCAGATGACTCCATTGAAGACGCTGCTTATGAAATTGGAGACTCAAATCTTGCTTTTTCAAGCAATGATGAAATGGAATGCCCATTGCAAGAAGAAGAAGAAGAAGCATAGATTGATCATTATTGTAAGAAATTTGTTGATTTCATGCAAGCACAATTCAATGTAAAATATGATCTCAGATCTTCAAGGAAGAGGACCCGGACTCAATATCAAGAAGAAGAGCCCCCTCAAAAGGAAGCACCTGCTCAGAAGGAATCAGCAACAAAGAGAAACACAGAAAAAGGTAAGAGTCCTCTAAATACTCCCTTGCAACCTAATGATCAGATTCCTTCTTCTTCAAAAGTAGTCAGTCCTCCTAATGATGAATCTATGCCAAAAGAAAGTAAATTTTCTGCTGAAATAAAAGAATCAAAGGAAGTTGTGATAGAAAAGCCCCCTCCTACTTTTAGTTTGCAAAAATAACTTGAGAAAATTAAAATTCCAGTCCCCTTGACCGAGTTGTTAAAACAACCTGCATATCAGTCCCAAGTTACTTCTTTTATGCTCCCTCCTGAAATATCAATTGTGCCTGATAGTTTAAACCTTCAAGAAGAAAGACCCATGGTAGTCTTTGGCCCACATGTTGAGGAAGTAGATCCTTCTACTCCTCCTTTTTATGTATCTCTAGTTATTCATGACCTGCTGTTACACAATTGTATGTTAGATTCTAGGGCTTCCCATAATCTTATGCCTCTATCAGTCATGGAACAGTTAGGATTACAAATCACACGTCCATATAAAGACCTTTATTCATTTGATTCCAAAAGAGTCAAATTCTTGGGGATGATTAAAGATTTAGTGGTCAATTTGGCCCAAATTCCAGCAAAGAGTGTGGTCATGGACATTGTGGTGGCTGATATCCCAGCCCGCTTTGGCATGTTGCTGTCAAGGTCCTGGGGTACAAAAATCGGTGGGTCAATTAAGTTGGATTTAACATATGCTACCATCCCAGTTTTTGGTGGACAGGAGAGGAGGTTATACAAAGAGACTAAATTTTTCAAGGTAGTTACTAAGGCTGATAACTCTGAAAATTCACCAGTCTATAGTAAAGAAGGATATTTTTCATGTTTTATGCTAGAAAAAGATCAAAATTATGTGCATGAATCCTCCTTCAAAATTAAGGATGAGCAGCCTTCAGAAAATAATGAAGCTGGAATCTGGACTTTACATTTTGATGGGGAAAATTCAAGAGAAGGCAATGGAGCTGGGGTGTTATTAATCTCTCCTACAGGAAGATGGGTCCCACTGTCTTTTAAATTAGAATATGAGGCTACCAATAATGTAGTTGAATATGAAGCACTTTTGTTGGGTTTACAGACAGCCAAGAATATGGGCATACAAAGTTTAAAAGTCATGGGAGACTCTGAGCTGGTGGTGAGACAGGTCCGAAATCAATGCCAAACCAAGAATCCTCGGCTGAGGGCATATAGAAATGAAGTTTGGGACATGGTGGAGAATTTCTTCTCAGCATTTAACATATAGTTCATGCCCCGGGAGCAGAACAGAATGGCAGATTCTCTTGCTGTGGCTGCAAGTACATTTCGTCCTCCACAGAATCCTCTTTTGAGGTATGAAATTGAAGTACGATACAGACCATCAATCCTAGATAATATTAAACACTGGCAGGTTTTTGAAGATGATGAACAGATGAAGAGATTCCTGGAGACAGTGGGTGAGTTTTCAAATATGGAGATTGATGATGATGAGGAAGAGGAAGCTGAAAATATTATAGAAAACAAATGGGAAGAAAAAATAGCAGGCAATAAAGTGTTGCAGCTGAAAGGAAATGTCATACCTAGAGGGCTAGTGCCCCTAGAAAGATTATTTGATAAAAATGATGTTCCATTGCAGCATAATAAAATAGTAGAAGAAAATCAAGTAGAAGACTTGAATTTGGGCACTGATGCTGAGCCCAAAATTGTAAGATTATCTAAGAAGATTTCAGAGGAATACAAAAGAAAATATTTGAAATTATTTCAATCATATAAGGATGTATTTGCATGGTCCTATCAGGACCTGAAAACTTTTGATGTTGACATAATACAGCATAAAATTCCTCTGAGGGAAGATGCAAAGCCTTACAAGCAGAAGCTTAGACAGATAAATCCTCTGCTGCTTCCCTCTATTGAAAAAGAAATCAAGAAGCTGCTGAAGGCCAAAATAATTGTGCCACTGAGATACTCAGAATGGGTAGCAAACCTTGTTCCTGTTCGAAAGAAAAATGGAGAAATAAGATTGTGTGTATATTTCAGAAACTTAAATAGAGCATCTTTAAAAGATAATTATCCATTGCCTAAGATGGATCACATTCTACATAAAGTGGTCGGAGCCTCCAGAATTTCAATGATGGATGGTTTTTCTGGTTATAATCAGGTAGCTGTGTTCCCAGAGGATTAGAAGAAAACTGCATTTACAACACCATGGGGAACATTTATGTATGCCAGGATGCCATTTGGATTAATTAATGCAGGAGCTACTTTTCAGAGGGCAATGGACATAGCTTTTGTTGGAGAGCAGGACAAGTTTCTGGTGGTATATCTGGATGATATCACAGTATTTTCAAAGGATGATACAGAACACATTCAGCACTTGCAGAGAACCTTTGAAAAATGCAGAAGGTATGGTCTTTCCCTCAATCCTCAAAAATATTTATTTGCGTTAGATGAGGGAAAACTCTTAGGGCACATTGTAACTAAAGATGGTGTGAAAATAGACCCTAAGAGAGTTGAATTTATAAACAATATTCCTTTACCCAGGAATAAGAAAGAAGTACAGGTGTTTCTAGGCCGAATCAATTTCCTGAGAAGGTTTATTCCTAACTATGCTGAGATAGCTAGGCATGTAACTGATATGTTGAAAAAGAATAATGAAGTAAAATGGTCTCAGGAATCTAGAGATGCATTCAAAAGGATAAAACAAGCATTTGTTGAAGCTCCTGTGCTAGCTGGACCTGATTATACAAAGCCGTTTATGATCTTTTCATTTGCTTCACCTCATACAGTAGCTAGAGTCTTGTTGCAGAAAAATGAAGATGGATATGAGCAGCCTATAGCCTTTTTCAGTCAGGTATTGCATGATGCAGAATTGAAATACAACATATTGGAGAAGCAGGCATATGCCCTGGTAAAGTCTCTTAAAGCTTTCAGAATGTATATTTTGCAATCTCACATCACTGCATATGTCCCTACAGCAGCTGTCAAAGACATTCTTGTTCAGGGGGATAGTGAAGGTAAAAGAGGAAAATGGATTGCAAAAATTCAGGAGTATGATTTGGACATAAGGCCCACTAAGTTGGTTAAAGGACAAGGGCTAGCCAAAATTATGTCTGAATCAAATCATCAGGCTCTAGGCATAAATTTATCCATGATAGAAAATGAAGAATCTGAGAAAGGAGAAGAGCAACATGGACTAGAGATGGCCACTCAAAAGATACACATAAAATATCTCACTAGTCCTTGGTACAAAGAAATAGTTGAGTATCTTTTAACACTCAGCTGTCCTCCAAGTTGTAATAAATCAAAATACAAGGCTTTGAGGCTGAAATCACAAAAGTATATAGTTGCCAATGGTCAGTTATATTGGAGAGATCCTTCAGGCATACTATTATTATGCCTCACAGAAAATGAAGTGGAGAATATAATGATAGAATTTCATGAAGGAATTTGTGGAGGACATTACAGTTGGAGGGCTACAGCCCATAAAATACTGAGGGCTGGTTTTTATTGGCCTAAATTATTTGGAGATGTTTTTAATTGGGTTAGAACATGTGATAAGTGTCAAAAATTTGCCGAGAGACAAAACCTGCCTGCTTTGCCCCTAATTCCAGTTCATATAGATGAACCATTTCAGCAATGGGGATTAGATTTTATTGGAGAAATACATCCCCCTTCAAGTGGCCAACATAAATGGATATTGACTGCAACAGATTACTTTACAAAGTGGGTGGAAGCCATACCTGCGATAAATGCTACAGATGCTGTAATCATCAAATTCATGGAAGAAAACATCATATCCAGGTTTGGTTGTCCAGCTAGAATTGTAACCGATTATGCACAAGCCTTCAAGTCCAATAAATTTGTAAATTTCTGCCAGCAGTATAATATTGCATTAAATCACTCCAAAGCTTACTATCCACGGGGGAATGGCTTGGTAGAATCATCTAATAAAACTCTGGTGAGAGCTTTGAAGAAAACCATAAATGAGAATCAGAAAAATTGGGATTCCCAATTAAAGTTTTCTCTATGGGCGAATAGAGTAACTAGCAAGAGAGCAACTGGGAAATCCCCTTTTGAACTGGTATATGGGCGAGAAGCTGTGTTTCCTGTGCAATTGGCGTTGCCAGTAGCACGTTTCATGCATGAAAGTCAGGAAGAACCAGATGATATGGTCAGAAGAATTAATCAATTGGTCGAATTAGAGGAAACACGGAACCAAGTGAATCAGAGATTAACAGAATATCAAGAGAAAATGAAAAATGTATTTGATCAGCATGCAAAAGACAGGAAATTTCAAATTGGCGATCTGGTTCTCAGATGGGATATCCGAAGGGCTGAAAAGGGCAAACATGCTAAATTTGATCCACTTTGGTTTGGCCCATTTAAGATTATGGAGCTAAAAGGTAATAATACATTTATCTTAGAAAATTTGCAGGGTGACTCATCAGATGCCCCTGTGAACGGCCAATTCCTAAAGCCCTACTTTCAATTTTGATTCAGGCAGAGTATTCCTGTTGTATTATATTGTATATAGACTTTGTTTCATTTTTTATTTTAATAAGGGATGCGTGCTAATGAGTTTTGAAGAAAATCAAAAGAGCTGAAGAGCGGAGTCTACATACAAGATGATCAGTGGTCTGCAGGTTCTCGACGTGTCCAAGAATGAACACGCCGTCCCCAGCTGGAGCCGATGTTATCCATGTTTCCCCCTCATTTAAATTTTTGGTTTAATGCTCCTCATGAACCCTTTTAATCAGCCATCGTGGCCCAAAACCCTCACATTTCATCTACCGCTACCCTTTCCGCCCGAAAAATACACTCTTCAAAGGTTAAAAACCCGCATTCAAAAACATATCGGGCCTAGCCCTTTAGCCGTAGCCACTCTTATTTTTTCTTCCATGTGACCCGGGCGCAAAACCATATGCCTAAGGGAAAGGGGCTTAATGTTCAAAGTTTCGGGCTCTTCCGGAGCCATCTGATCAAATCAAATCTACGGAGCGGAAATGGTTTTCCAGGGTGGTCCCCGCACTCACGCGCATTGCCAAAACCGGTGGTTAATTCCGCACCGCTTTGGACGGGCTGGAGGTATTCTCCATGGAGTCAGCGATTCCACTCAACATATGACAAGTGTCCAAAGGGTACGATTTCCAAACCACCCATTTCGCGCATTAAGGTTCGGGCAAAGGTCGGGCAGCGGAATCCACAGCAGCCGTCGGATCTGTCAGCCTTTATCCAACGGTGGAGATCCTCTGAAGCTGCACGCGCTTTAACTCACGTCTATTGCGTCCCTGGCCCACCTTTGATTGCCCTCCGACTCATTTTAACCGTCGATCTCATTCAGAGATCGTGTGGCCCATATCATCCGCTTGACCACCTGCTGACCGAGCCTCCCACCACGACAGCGTTACACGTGTTCACCGTCTCATCCTACCACCTGTCCTCCGTACATCCTCGTCATCTGTTTCACGTGTTCACTGCGTCATACCGCCACCTTTTATATACTCAATTCATTCATCGTATTTGAACATTTTTACGTTACAAACCTCCGCCATTTCATTCTTCACCAGTTTATTACGTTTTCTTCACCCTACTGTAATTCTTCCGCCACCCTGCACTGTTTTACCTCTTTGTAAACCTGCTCCACCATATCTATTAACCCTACCATGTTCGCCATCCCTATGATGGGTTTTATTTAACGGGTTTTTGTTTTGCAGGATAAACATGGCTAAAATTACCATGATTCGTCATTACCATTACAGAGGCCGAGAATGCACGACAGAACCATTTTTCAGGAGCAGAATTGGTTGGAAAAGATCTGGGAGCTGCTATGATGTGACCACCATTAAAGAAAGCCAGGATTTGAATCTATAGAACCCTCCAGAGAAAATCAAGAGACAGATTTGGGTAGGCGAGAACATTAATGGGGCAGCATGAAATATCAGCGAAAGATCAAGAGACACAGCGCCCTGCATTAAAGATCTGGGGTTTAAATTCGAAGTTAGAGGGCCGAGAGTACTATGCACAATCATAAGCAATTTCAAGGTTTCGTGGCAGCAGATTTTTCCCTTTCAGCAAAGGGAAAAACATTTGTATATTTTATTATTTGTGCCTTGTTTATAAGGAGATTTTCATCATAAGCATTTATTTCTGGAGGTAGATTGTAAGGTACAGTTAATTATATTTAGTCATTCACAATGTGGGCGCGAATGTTTTCCGCCATTTTGTTCAAATTAAATCATTAAATGTGTATCACCTACCTCCTTTCTCTAGAGTTTTCTGCTTCTCCTATAAAAACTATGAAAAAACACATTGTAAGGGTTCCAGATTTCTATCAACAAACTGTGCAGTGAGAAGTTCTTGTATACATCTTGTAAAGCTTTTGTGTAAAGGCTCAGAGCCCGTAGGATCTCAGTGAGGAGGAGTTATATCTGTAATGAGGATTCTGGTCTTTGGTATCCCATAGTATGTAATTTTCTCTTATGTGTTAATATAAAATCTCATTCCATTACATTTATTTTCTTGTATCATGTTCTAGAATGCGAGTGGCTCACTGGTCTTAAGTAAGGATTCATCCTAGTTGGTGCCCATACTTGGATTATTCAAGCGCTTTAAATAGGCCTAGTCATGATATATTGTTACATGTTCATGTCATTCATATTTTCTGCTATATTAGTTACTTGAGGAGGGTGCTTTTAAAACGCCATTATCATGTATGGATTCTTAGTTGGATAAGCCCATATGTGGTTTTGCTGTGTATCTGGGTATCATCCTCATGCTAACTAGTATCTTCTTCATGTTTCTTCGCTGCATCCACTTTCTGATATTTGACTTCTGTGGCATATTATTTGAACTGGCCCTCTTTGCAGTAAGCTGTCTCTTAACTGTCTGATGCTTTTGTATTGGAGTTTTGCATGATGTTCCTACATTATTCTTATCTTTGTATCAGCTTCTGAGAGAGATTGGTCCCATTTAAACTAATATCCTTGTTTAACAAGAGATAGTAAGAGAGCTTTTGGACTGACAACCCAAGCTATATTATGAGCTCCTTGCTATATTAAGATGTCCTAGGCACTGGTCTATAGCAACTCTAGGCTGTCTCTAGGGGTGAAAAAATTGTCGACAACAGAGTACAAGAGGTGGAATACATGGGTCACATTGTATCTCACGAGGGTTTTAAGGTATACCATAAAAAAATTAAAGCCATTAAGGAATGGAAAGTACCCTCAACCATAAAGTAGTTGCGAGGATTTCTCAGGTCAACAGGTTATTATCGTAAGTTTGTTAAGAATTATGGAAGAATAGCAGCAGCTCTAAAAAAATTATTGAAGAAAGATGCATTTTCATGGACTCCTGAAGAAACTAAGGCCTTTGAACATCTTAAAGAGGAAATGTGAGTAGCACCGGTCTTAGCAATGCCAGACTTCACAAAAACATTTATTGTGGAATGTGATGCCTCAGGAAATGGAATTGGTGTTGTTTTAATGCAAGGAGGAAGACCCATCGCTTTTGAAAGCCATCCAATCAAAGGAAAATATTTAAAAAAATCTATTTAGGAGAAGGAAATGTTGGCAATACTACATGCACTAAAGAAATGGCAACCTTACCTAGTGGGAAGACACTTCAAAGTAAAAACTGATCATGATAGTCTTAAACACTTTTTGGAATAAAGGCTATCTTCAGAAGAGCATCAAAAATGGGTCACAAAGATGTTGGGTTATGACTTTGAAATCATCTACAAAAAAGGAAAGCTAAATGTTGTTGCATATGCACTTTCAAGAAAAGATGAAGAGGTGGAAGCATTTCTTTGTTCCCTTTCTATTATCCAACTAGACTAGATAACCGAAGCAAGGGATGAATGGAAGAAGGATGAAGAAGTGTGGACACTCATTCCAAATTTGCATCAATATCATAGTACATCTCATACATTTAGTTGGAAAAATGATTCCTTATGGTACAAAGATCGCTTATATATTTGTAAGAATTCCCAACTAAAACAAAGCTTCTTTTGGAATCGCACACTTCTCCTTTAGGAGGACACTCGAGATTTTTTTACAATTACCACAGGGTGAAGAAAGATTTTTTTTTGGATGACCTTAAATCTGATATTCAAAATTTTGTGGCGGAATGTTTAGTTTGCCAGCAAAATAAATTTGAGACAATTAAGACCCCGGGTCTTCTACAGCCTTTATCCATTCCAACTCGACATTGGGAGGAGATTTCAATGGATTTTATCACAGGTTTACATAAGTCTGAAGGAAAGATTGCCATCATGGTGGTAGTTAATATACTTACCAAGTATGCACACTTTTGTACATTATATCATCCATTTAAAGAAAGTACATTTGCTGCTGCATTTATGGAAACAATTCAAAAGCTACATGGAAACCCAAAGATTATGGTAAGCGACAGAGATCCCATTTTTACTAGAAATTTTTGGACGGAATTATTTTCTTGTTTGGGAACTCAACTAACTCATAGCTCATCTTATCATCCTCAATGTGATGGTCAAACTGAGATAGTGAACAAATGTTTGGAAGGAAATCTTCATTTTTTTGTATCTGATAAACAAACACAATGGGTCAAGTGGTTACCTCTAGCATAATGGTGGTATAATACTTCCTTCTATACTGCAGCAAAAATGACCCCATTCATGGCACTTTATGGATATCATCCACCGTCCATCACATCATCTTTAAGATAAAATTCTAAGGTTCAAGCAATGGAATATCACATCGAGCATCAACAACAAGTTCTCTAACTCTTAAAGGATAACCTAAATTTGGCACAAAATCGAATGAAACAAAAAGCAGATCAACATCATAGCGATAGAAGTTTTGATGTAGGAGATTGGGTATATTTATGGCTAAAACCATACAAACAAATGTCCCCCAACAAAGCTAACAACGATAATAAATTATCGCGAAAGTGCTATGGTCCTTGCAAGTTGTTGCAAAAGATTGGTACTATGACATACAAATTGGAGCTTCCTGATTCTTCGCGAGTGCATCCAGTTTTCCATGTTTCATGCTTGAGGACAACACTTTTTGAAGTAGAGGGGAATGTTAGGTCCCTATATTACTAGTGTAGTCCCTTATTGTTGTTGTTGTTAGGGGATTCCATTGTAGCAACAAATTGTAGTTTCCATGCATCCTCTGTCTGGACAGTATTCCTCTGCATTGAGACCTTTACCAAGACTAAGATAGTATCATAACATTATATCGACATACCATTTAACTAATGCACCACTGCAATTCAATCTTGTCGCCATTCTGGCCATAATACAGAGAGGGATCGAAACTATAATGTTGTCTAGTTAACCGAGAATCTCATATGAAAGCACTTTATGTCCCTTCATTTCCTCTTTTTCCCTTCCTTTTCTCGCTTTCCCTTCCGTAGGTTCATCCAAAATCCCTGACCCAAACTTTCTTGATGTACCATACCTCCAAAAAACTTAGAGATGTCTCACCGAAAATCTCAGAGAATATCTCTAAAATTTCTTCCTTTCTTTGCTGGCCCCAGTCGCATATTTATAGTGGTCGGTGCCCTATAGATGATCTGACATGATCAACTAATAGGTGTGTCCCATAATCTGAGCCGACGTGAAAATTATATATATATTTGAGGCCAACGTCAATGGGAGGAGAACCGTGCTTGTCTTGGAGGACTTTCTAGACATTTCCTAAGTGTAACATCACTTCATTTACATGACTCTAATTATATTTATGACAAGATGAAAAATACCTAAATATATCAAGAAGAATTCTTTGACCTATAATAAAATATCCTTGCTCATGAAACCCATGATGCAATTATTACAATAAATACATTTTATTATCTTTGTCTCTTCATTACATAAATTCCCAATTACAAATCATTATGAAGACCGAACCTAGTTACACTTTTCAACACCCGTGTGGGTGAGGTGAAGATGTCCCTGTGCTCTTCCACGACCTTGTCCATTTTTTGTTATCGCGTGGGGGAGCCCTATTTGAAGGTCGTGGCCACAATATTCTTCTTTCCCTGAGGGCGAATCATAAGGAAAATAAAAAATCTCAGACTGGGAAATGAGCTTGCTGCATTGCTTCATAGTAATCAAAGAGATGGAGGTAGGCAGTGCTACCTTCGGTATCTTGTACACCTTATTTCCCAAAGTAATAATAACAGTGTGATGCTTAGACTCATACACATCATGTCACTTCCACAAGTATGGTTGGACTAATAATACATCAACAATTTCAAGAGGAGAAATATCACATAGTACTTCATCTATGAAGGGCTTGATGTTGTAGGGAAGGTGGCACTAATGGCTGACGTGGAGATCTCGTCCTTGGTGAATCCACTCGAAGGTGTATGGTTTCGGGTGTGATGTGGTTGGTAGTCCTAGCCTCTTCTCAAACTCTGATGAAATGAGGTTATTTTGGCTCCTGTTGTCGACAATGAACTGCAGTGGAGAACCCTTCACCCACATCTGGGAATGGAAGAGGCGCTCCCCCTCCTCTGGATCTTCAAGCTCATCCTTCAAGATCTTGGGGGTGGCAATAGTGGCACTGGGATGTGTTTTAATATTATGTTTCCCTTTTCCATTCCTCCTGTTTGATTTTGACTCAGAGTCGGAACATGCATCTGATTCGGACACCTTCATCTCAGCCACCAGTGACTACTTGGCCCAACACTCACTTGTGTTGTGGGTGGGGATATTATGGAACTCACACCACTTTCCTATGTTCTTCTTTGTCTTCGTGGTGTTTTTATTTACATGCGGCTTCGACGATTTTTCTTGGGTCACCCCGCCTTGGATTTTTCCTTTGTTCTGCGGTTTGGGGGTGCATTTCCCTTGCTTTGGATTCACAGATCCAAAGTCTTGATTCCTTTTTTTTAATTTTTTCTCGATCTTGGCAACATATCGGTATGTGGCACCAAGTGTATAGATGTCAAGTAACTCCAATTCCACATGAATGTATCTGTTCAAAAAACTGCGGTACTTAAGCACAAAATTTTTATCTGAATATTTGATACCCAAATTTGTGTGCAATGTATGGAACAGATTCATCAGCTCATGCACATCTTGATCCCTTTGTTGTCACAGTGTATTCCATTGTATGTACTTGTACTCATAGCTTCCCACGAGGTAATATTGTTCCTTGATGGCATCTCGGAAAGAATTCTAAGTGGGTGCAACTGAAAATAGTGATGGTTATCTCTCGTCCCTTTGTTTGTAGTAGGTTTCCCACCAGTCCTTGACATGGGGGGCAGCTTTAAGGAGCGCAAAAGTAATATTTCCCCTATTGGAAAAATAATGAACCAGAAAATATCCTTCCAACAGATTTAACCATCTACCTATGGCATCTGCATCTATCTGGCCTTTAAATATGGGAATTTAAAATTTGACTTATACCTTGAAGGGAGTGGCACCTCCAGAGTGACTGTCGGATGAATATTCTTCGCCTGTGGGCATCCACCGAAGGATCTGGGAAAAATTTTCCATCATCACGTTCCTCTATCACTTGAGGGATTCTTTGAGCAATATTTTGAAACAATCTCCTACTCCATTGTCTTTCTTTTCTTCCCCCGTGGGAGGTCATCAGGGTTTGCGAGGATGGTCTGGAAAAGGTTCAACTAGTTCGAGCCCTAACTCCTTATACCCTGACCTTGTTAGGGACATGTAAAGAAAAACAGAGAAAGAGAAGATCACTCTAATACCACTGATCCAAAATTAAACAGGAACACAACAGAATGCAAATATGGCCATAAATATAGAGATGCAGCAGAAATAACACCTCATTAATATCAAAGAACTCAAATATGCTTACAAATAGAATGGAAATAAACTAGCTCGGGCAATGGTAGCTTATCTTTGAGAAGAGATGTGGTGGCTACATGGCTCTAAATTGTGTTCGATCAAGCTCAAGGGCCTTTTTATTATTGAACAATAAGAGAAAACCATAAACAACCAAAACCCTAACCCCAGGAGATAGAATGCTAAGATTTTGTGGGCCCTGTTGGGGTTATTTGGGCAGCCAACTTCCCAGGGTCGTAACTTAGTCATATTATCTTCATTTGGCATGTATGATACCTTGTTGTAAATATCTCATTGAGTACTTCGGTATTTGCTGCAGGCCCCTTCCTATGGCTACAAGACTGTTGCAAACCTTTAAAAAAACGTCGTTTAAGTGGTAAAAACTGCTACGGAAGTTCAGCACCCAAAAAACTGCTAAAAATATTAAATGCCACTATAAACAGGGAAATTAATGAAACTGACTAGAGGTCTAGGTGGAATAAGTGGGTGGACACAAATATCCACCTAGATCATGGCCAAAATGCACTACCCATTAGTCAAGGGACTCAATCCAAGATTGGGGTCCAATTAGAATCTTTGATATTTGGGATAGTTAAATCCTCCAAGTTAATGGATTGACAACTAGTTTCAATGGGCTTTAGAGATTGAAATTAATATTAAATAACTAAAACCCATCAAAAAAATACTCTATAAATTGTAAAATAAAGGCAATGCAATTCAGAAAACATGATTAGTCTAGATCTATCTAATGACAACATGATAGTCTATATTGATTGCACAAAAGAAAATACTACATTAATTTAATGTAAATACAAAAGATTACTTAAAATACGTTAATAAATTGTTGGACACCTAATCCTCCTAAGGTTAGTGTGGAAGGCGAATGATCAAAGGGAGTCCAAGAGACCCTGAAATATGGAATCCAAGGGTCACTCCAATGTACTATAAATATGTATCATTGTGAATAATAAAGATAATCTCATGTTTATATTTCATCTTGTGTGCATACCATGTGTGTGTTTAACATGGTATCAGAGCAGGCTATTTTTGGCCTTGCTCAAATTTAAGCCATTAGTTTTGTGGCATTTTTATCTTTTTTCAGATCTCTTACAATGAAGCAGTTTATCCTCTGGCATCTAAGAACGCCTATGCTGCATTCGCAGTTTGCTCTTACCCTAACACCTCTCTTGCCACCTTTTCTCGAACTCTATCTTCACTGCCATATTCATATGCTCTTTTTCCTTCTGACATGGTATGCATTAGTTGAATGGTGACTCCCTCTGCGTCAGCTCTAACTGCTCTCCACCTACTCTCTCATACCCTCAGCCCTCCTCGTAGTGAAATTTCTAGAGATACCACTGCAGTTGCCAGAAATCCCTCAGCTCCGATAATTTTATATTTTAAATCCAATGTTATATGTGTGGTTGTTTGAATATCAATTTTCCTTGTTCCCAATTGTGTTAATAAATATTCGACCATCCACACCCACTTCTACCCTTCATTATACACTGTGCTCCCATCCACGTAGTTAGTTTCCTCTTCTCATATGCTATCAACATTACATTCAATATCGCCTCTCCTCCTCAGCCCTGCTCGGCCCTCCCACCATGTGGTTTCCTCTCCTCATACAATGTCAACATTATATTCAACACCGCCACTCCTCCTTGGCACTTCTTGGCCCTCCCACCGTGGCCTCTCCACTGGCATAACACGCTACAGGAAGGTACTCAATACGCAGCGGCCTCCACTACATGCCCACAGCATATTCCTTCACAGTAATATGAATGGTATCTTCATACATATACACACCCTCTTCCATTGTCTACCCTCCTTCATGCACTGCTCCTTCTCTGTAATACGATACCTTACCTCCATTTTACCTCCATCTCCATTTCCTACTCAAACTCAAGGTGTGTATTAGAGGAGAATTAATCTTCGACCATGCTAGAAATATTGTTTATTGAGCTCTTTATGGAACTTGGAGCATAAGTTCATGGTAGCCACATTCCATAAGAAGCTGCAGTTTTCCACTTGCAGCTAGTTTGACTCTCTAGTGATATACCTCTATGGCATAAACCTCTTCAATATAAAATAATTCCAGAGGCTGTGAACACTACTACCATTTCACCTTACGGTTTTCTCTCTGATTTAAATACAAGAGCCATTACCCAGTAACTATGCTCATGATGCAACACAGGGGCTTTATTGTGGGAGAAATACCATAGCACGTGGGTTCATATTGGGGGATATATAGTGAGGGGAAAATTACATAATATATTGGGGGATATATAGGGGATAAATGGTTTCTATATTGGCAGGTATAAAAATGGAGCTCAAAGTTAATGAGAAAATATAAAGGGGTATAAAAAATGTTAATCAAAAAATGGATACCTACAATTGTTGAACCCTTAGTTAAACTGAGAGGGGGGGGTGAATCAGTTTAACACATTCAATAATTTTTAAACGAACCTTTAAACTTATTTACAACTTAATTTCATGATCAACTTTATTTGTGAGAAATCTTAATATGTGAGCAACAAGTATTAAGATAATGTGACAGCAGACTTAATATGAGAGCAGCAAGTATTAATCAGATTGGATAAAACATATCAACACATAAACATCACACAGAGAGAGAGCAGATATAAGTGGAAACCCTTAAAGGGAGAAAATCTCATCTTATTATTGTTGTGATGCAAAGGAAAGCTCCAACTCCCTCTCAGCACTGATTTTCTGTAGGCACCAACCTACAGGAGGCTTCAACCTCAATTCTGCAAGCTATAACTTGCAAGGAAGCTCCAACTCCCATCAATTTTCTGCAGGCACCAACCTACAGGAGGCTCCAACCTCAGTAAGCTACAACTGACATCTATCAAGCTACAACTTGATAGGGAAGCTCCAACTTCCTCACTCTCTCAAAAGAAAACCCTTGCTGATTTACCTTGGATATCAGCTTTGTTATGTACCTTCTTCACTGCTATCCTCCAGCTTTCTTATCTGTCTTAAATCATCTCTGACTTTTCACAGCATCTCTTTCTGCTTCCTCCTTCTTCTTATCTTCTCTACCTCAATTCTGCATTCTCTAACACCTCTATGCATATCTATGAGATATTATTTATAGAGTTTTCCTTATGATTGTTTGTATTCCACAGGGAATTCGAAGTGAATAACCCTGACTCTTTGACTTCTGCCTTCTCATTCCTTTGTCCAGCTCATTCATAAAATATAACAAAATGTAGAAATTACAATATTACAATGGGATATTTATTTTCCTCCGGAGACTTTCCAATGCATCACAAACAATATAAAACCAATTAAAAATTTTACATTCAGTTACAATATGGATTTAAAATCAACACATTCATTTTTTGGATCACCACGTGTTTGTCTTTTCTGTTGCTTTATCTGTCTTTTTCCATTTCTACATGCTCTCCTATTCACTGCAGTTGTGTAACTGCTGCATATATAACTGTCTTTTTATATAACTCAAACAACTCTCAACATAATAATAATAGACCCTTTTTAACAAATAATATACCCTTTAGGGCCCACTTGCCGAACTCTTTCTATTCTCCGATGCGATGAGCCTCCTCCTATGATTTCTGATTGTGATTACATTCTTTGCGATCGTTCCAATGCGATTAATCACAATCGCGACCTTCAATAATATGTTCCACAGGTCTAATTTCACTCCGATGCGATTAATTCCTTTGCGATGGTTCTGATGCGATTAATCGCAATCGCACCTTCAATGACATGTGCCACTGCTCTGTTTTTACTCCGATGCGATATTCCTTTGTGATGGTTCACTGTGCACAGATATATGTATATATATATTGTTTCATATATATACTTGCCGCTTTACTTTCTATTTATTCTTCAGCTTTGGTTAAAAAAAAACTCGGAGTAAACGTATATTAACCTTTAATTAATCGAACATTGGCCCACCTTATTGCCCTTAAAGCCGGAATTCAAACATATAAAATCACCGTCCATAACATATCAGGTCCGCATTCTTCATTGTGATTGCAATATCGCAATCGCATTCTCCAACAGATCTCCGCCGATGCGATGAACGAAGGGACCACTAGCTATCAAGCGATTCACATATCCGTCGTCCATCCTTCATCAAATCCGACGGCTTACATTCAGTCGCTCAATCGCAATCGCAGTTTTCAATTGTTTGTTTCTCTGCGTCTCTTGTTCTCTGCCGATGCGATGATTTACTGTGGACCCCACTACACATATACAATGCACTTTCATTAAAGTCCTGTGGTTATAACTCTTAATTCGACTTCCCATTTCATTTATGCATTTCAAACATTATTAAGTCTCGCATAAGAGGTCACACTATTGTATTCATATAAATTGTAGTTTCCCAACCTTATGTATTCACCATTTTCATTTACAAAGAAGTATTAAGGTTTCTCCGGCATAAACACTTCAAACAACACTTAACAATTCATATTGAACAGTATTCATATGCGCTCATTAAAATATAGTCGGCAGCATCATCTTCCATACTTTGGTTAAACCATCGCACTAATGTATATAGCAGCAGTGACTTTTGGGCCCACAACTCTATTCACCCGAATATCACATATTCATCAAGGTTTGTATAATTCGACCGCATATATTAAACCAACAATAAATCTTCGCCCAACACATATATTTATATAACCTTTCGAGCCCCACACATGTTCAATGTTTATTTCAATTAAATCCTCGCTTTATTATAAGAGGTCCTTATATAGTAGTCCAAAGCTTTAACACTATATATTTTGGGTTAAAACCCAAAATATCCACGCCATACTTATAACTTTTGGAACCTGCCGTTAATAACCTTAGGACATGCGCTCGTATGATGATTCACTTAATATAAACCTTGACTTTGGTTTGATAACCAACCACCATCATTTTAAAACATTCAAGCCCCGCAACATTCGACTTTAAGCTTTGAGTTATATTTTGAATATTAATATAAACTTTGATTTGGGCCCAAAACAGCTTACCTTGACTAAATGCCAAACGGATCTGACGATCCACAGTTTATCGCGTTCCAACAGAACTTTGGGCGCACATCCGACGAATGACTCGCAATATCGCGCAATTTGGATGCTCGTGGGTTAATCCTCCAAATTTACGTGATATAAATGGTATTCAAATACCACTTATTGCCACGCGTCGAGCGAAGACCAATATCGCGTTCAAAAAGGTGATTCCACTTACTACTCTTGTGACCGTGCAATACAGCCAGTTTTGGACTCAAACACTGCTTTCACTATTCATTGGCTCATGGTTCCGTTTCTTATAATTTCGTTTCAACGTTTACTTGACCTCCATTCTTCGTTTAAATACATATTTTGTGCTTCAACCCTGTGTATTAAATGAACAGTTCTTTGTATACACAGTTTTTGCATTAACCCCACAGTTCTTTTGCTTTTTGGTTCTTCACCATTAACCAGTGTTCCAATGCATCTTGGTGGATTCCATTCCAATCTCAAGCTTGTGGAACAGGATTTTCCACTGTATATGCTGTCAATAGAATTATAAGATGGCCAACGAACCCATTCTCGATCTGGTCTGCGCCATTACTGTCAAGCCATCTCTGCTCTATTTTCTGGTGTTACTGTGCATGACAGTGCACAGGCAGTGCATGTCAATGCAGGACCGTTTCTCTGTTTCTCTGTATTCTCTGTATTCTCTGTAGCCTGGGCTGCTTCTTTTTGTTGCCCTGCTTCTTCAAATGGCCCTGTCTCTGCTGAGCTGCTCGACCCTCTATAGATCTTCATATCTTTCTAGCTCTATGCAGGTCACTGCTACCTCTCTGCTACCTTTCTACATCTTTGCTGCCTCTTTTTCTATCTCTCTTCTTCTATGTTGTCTCCTTTGCCATCAAATGACAATACTTCCAACAACAATATATAGTGAAAGTGTGGGCTTTTTAAATTGGGAAGGTGCATTGAATTTAGATTGACACGGGTTTAAATAATGTGACTTTTAGGGGTATTTTACAATATGTACTCAAATTAAGGGTATTGTTTAATATTCTATGATCGCACGTGATATGTTAGAGGTTTATTGAGTGACCCCCCATGTGATGCAAGCTCATAATAGAAGCTACAAAAATAAATAGTATATATCCCTTTATGTTTTCCATGTAGAAAATCTCAAAATTATCTTTTGGTGTGACGGGGTTTTCTAGACACTCTCTTGACTCTATGACTCATTGTTGACTGATCCTCGATTGCATTGACTTTTTCAAATTGTATTGTATTTTGTCATTAGTGGGATAGACGTAGTGAAAGTTCCAAATCTATTGTAGTAATTCCAAATTCATCTGATAGGAAAGAAAGTTTGAATCTCATTTTTCACTATAGTGCCTCATCGCAGCAGCCCTTTACTTTGAATCTGCAATTTTTTCTTTTTTCTTTTTAATGACAACCAGCCATTGTTTTTTTGTTAAGATTTTTTTGAATGTGATGTGTTCATATCTCATAATTCAATAAATAAGTGGAATGAAAATAATATATTGTTTTAGAAATTCCATCGCTAGTTATTCAACTACACTATTGATGGTGAGGCAAGCATATTATATTTAGTCCAAAAAAAAAATTTCTTGAAGAAGACATGGCTACACATACAAATTTCAAACTTATGTAAGTTTATGGTAGAAAAGAAGTGTGAAAATTGGTGGTTTATTGGCATATTTGTTTTGGTGCAGATCTACAACAACATTGTGCATTTGGTTCCTTATCACTCCTTTCAAGGCACATTATTAGTTGAAACTAACACTCTCCATTTGTTGAGCTTGACTTTGTCTAAAACATGGCTCAAATTTATGAAGTATTAGAGTTCCTAAAAACTTTGATACAATTTGAATCAGCAAAGACTCTCTCTTGGAAATTCAGACTTGTCTACAAATTGCACATGAGAAAATTAATTTTCTGCAACTCGAATCTCAATTCTAGCAAGATGAGCTTCGACAGATTTTTCATTCAAAATTGTTCATGGTTGAAACAAATATCCATCAACAGCCATCAAGTGAGGTTTAGGCTAGTTCACATTCAATGCCTATTTCAAGAGCAGATTTGTATGCAAATGTATAAGCTCAGGTTCCACCTCCCAAGCCCACCATCATACCTTGGGAATATCTTGTTCATAACAATCACAGAACTGGCCTTGAATATGACAAGGAAGTTTCCTTTAATATTCCAGACTATTCCAAGCCCATTCAATTTAAAATTTTTGGATTTATTTATGACAGTTCACCTTTAGATTTTCCATATTTTTCTCCTCTTCCATAGCAACAATAGCAAATTGTCAAATTCCAACATTGTGATCGAGTTGGCCATATGAAAGATCGTTTTTTTTATCTTCATCCATGTAAGAACTATCATAAAACCACTCATTCTTCACACAAATTCTTCAGAAACAAGGCTCCTGCAACAACAAAGATTCATCTTGGATGGATCGCTTCTTGGCAATGGGAATCAACAGCTAAGAACATGTTTCAGTCATATGTCGGAACTTGTTCAAGAGTATTGAGCAGTCTTACAGTTGATTTTTTACCATCATCTCACCTTGTATTTGATAGAGGGGGAAATGATGGTCATATACAAGCTTCAAAGCCACATCAAGCGAGCATGTGCCACAACCTGCCATACCAGCTTCATATTTGTAGCCAGAGACACAGCAGTTCAAGCGAGCCTAGGCCACAACTTGCCATACTAGATTCAGAGTTGTACGCAGAGATAGAGATGCCCATGAGCATGCCTTTGGTTGGTGGTCAGCCTTAAACCATCTATGTGAGGTTGAGCCTCTGCCTCTTCAAATAATTTGGGACACTTCCTCTAGCAAAATACTTAATCTTCTTTCTAGTTTCGGAGGAGTTGTAGGAATTGCATTAAGCATTCTAGAGTTGGTGGTCGTCCTTAAACCACCGCAGTTTGAGACCTCCCTTTTCAGGTTGAGGTTATCCATTTGTATGCGGGTTGCAGACCTCCCTTTTTTAGGTTGAAGGTCTCCCTCTTCAAAGCATTAGGAGCACTTCCTCTAGCAGAAGACCTCACCTTCGTGCCAGATACAGAAGAATTCTGAGAACTAAATTAAGCATTCTAGTGTTTGTGGTCAGCCTAAAACCACCACCTTATGCCAAAATTTCAGAGAGTACTATAAATATGTATCACTGTGAATAATAAAGGTAATCTCATGTTTATCTTTCATATTATGTGCATACCATGTGTGTGTTTAACATAAATGAATGTGTAACTATTCTAACATGCAAAGTGTAATAACCCTGATCACCCATTGGGGTGTATTACTACATTTGTAACTTGATTAAGAAATTTCCCCTTGAATTTGATTCCTATAACATCGATCATGTATTTCTAATACATTATAATGTGTAATGCTCACATGCATAATAATGTAAATGTATAATTGACACATTTTAAATTGGTATTAATATGCAACACGTGTAAATTCATAAAATAATCATAGTAGAAAAAACACAAATATAATAATAAACATTTATCTTATAAATGAAACATTGATTGGCTTCAGACCTCATACCTTCCACCCAGTCATAGACTACACTTCTCATATTCTATCAATAACAAGTCACCCCGATATGAAGCTATGAATCTAATAGAAAAAAAAGGCTACCTAAGCCAACTATGTTCCATAACTACACAAACACAATAACACGCCAAGAAATTTGACTCTATGAACCTCCAACCAATAGTCTCTCATCCCCTATCCACCTACACAACCCAAGGTAGTGCACCCCCTTCTCTACACTCACAGTGCATTAGTTTGTGCCACTACCCTTCTATAGTTATCAAATCATTCTAGTCAAGGATGCCTAACCTTGTGGCTTCCAAGAGTTCCAACTACCCTCAAGATTCTCTAGGTTCCTTACTAACCTCACAACGATGAAACCTATAGCCATATAAAAATACACCTAGGATTAATAGTGTAACAAAATCATATGGTCATACCCTTCGTCATCCATCATAATTTTAGTAATTATTCAAGTTCCCTCCTAGAATTTAATGATTAGAATCCCCTAAACAACACTAAAATTCTCTCTTTTGTATGCATGTGCCATTTTTGAAAAATTGCATTTATTGAAGTCACTTTATGAAGTTAGAATAAAAGCATGTCACTTTTAACTTTGGGCATAATTTAACAATGGTTTATAACCCTAGGCTTAAGCCCCTCATCTCTTACCCCTTAATTCCCCCTTTCCCACTTGTGGAGTCTTAGGCCCCCCATACTCTCTTATCTGACTTGAGTTGTAGAAAAAATGTATCTTATTAATATGCATGTGATTCAATATTTACAAGGCTAAGCTCTTTGGCCTTTTAGTACATATACACATGAGCACACATGCCCCAAAATATTTCCCAAATCACTAGCCAAAACATGATGTGTGCAATACACACAGGGGTCATCCTTGGGGTTTTACATTCCCATCTCCTTATTTATGCATTATCCTCGGTGCATTATATACATATATACAATCAAAAATTATTCAAAAATATGCGAGTACTCCTTCCTCATGGTATCCTCATGCTCCCATGTAGCATCTTAAGGATCGAAATGTTTCCACTACACCTTACCAAGGTGTTGCCTTGATTCTAGAGCACCTTAACCTTCCTCCAAAATTCCCACCAACTAAACCTGAAAATCTCCCTTAGGCTCAACCTAAAACGTATTCTATTCAATTACATGACTAGAATTACGAACATAATTTTTAATTCATGAAATATGAAACGCATTATGAACATGCATGGATATTGGAAATCAAATCCTATCTGCAACTAAGCCAATCCTCTCCAACATCTCAAATCGCCCACAAAATCTAGCTCCCAACTTTGAGCAGCTTCCCAATTTCAGTGAAATCTTCTTGGCCTTACTTTTATAAAACATGGTCACCAACTCTGAATTTCCTATTTTTCACATTCTTATATTCATAGGTTTTCCACCTATCCTAAGTAGCCTTCGAGTTATATTTTATTTTCACCACATGATTTTCCATTTCTTTGAGAAAAATTGGGTCAGTAATGTTCATGTCCAATAGGTTTTCCCAAATCACATGTCTATTGCATTTTCTACCATATAATGCCTCAAATGGGATCATTTTAAAATATGCTTGATATCCATTTATATATGAAAACTCCATTAAGTGCAAATATTATTCCCATTTTGATGGTTTTCCCATCACATACATCCTCAACATATGTTAGGTCTTTATAATACTAGTGTAACCCCCTTATTGTTACTGTTATTGCAGCCCCATATCGTTATTGTTGTGCCCATGTATCCCCCATGTTGTTATTGTTGTTCCCCATAGAAACTCGCTATTTTTATTGTTGTGCCCTTAAATTATTGTTGTTATGTAGTCTCTCATCATATTGTGACCGCTTAGACTCCTATATATACCAAGGAGGTCTTATCATTTGTGTCGTCAAATAATTGTTCATTTATGTAATGTAAAGTAGGTTTCCCCCTCAAAGAGGATAATTTTTAAGTCGTTGATCTATCTTTTCTTTTGTTTGTGAGATGGTTGCATAATAATTGGTATCATAGCTTTGGATTTTATGGTTTCGTTGCTTCAAACAGGTCATCGTGGAATTTTTTCTATAAATTTTCTTTTACGATGCCTTAGAAACTGAAATTTCTACGACGTGGAGTAAAAATCATGATGAACTTCATGTATAAATTTTTTATCTTCGTTCTCTATATTTTCTAAGAAATGGTACAAATAATTTCGGTTTTTTGCAGGCTCCAAAATTCAATCTAAAACAAGTGACTTAGGGAAAATTGGCATAAATTTCTCTCTGAGCATCGGATTTGAATTTTGTAAAAATTGACTGAAAGTGCACACATTTTAGTTTTTCATGTATCATTTTTAGGGCTGAAGGTTGAAACAGTGACACGTGGAATTTCATACAAGTCAACTCTACTGAATCAATCTATAATCGGGACATCGTAGGGAATTAGGTATAACTCTTTCTTGAAAAATCCAATCGCGGTCTAACTTATGGGGTTGGAAAGAATACTAAAAAGGATACCACAGGATGAAATTTTAGACCTTGGAGATCCTAAATTACAGAGATACAACAATTTCAATGTAGAGCTCCTAAAAAGTAAGAAAAAAGTGTGTATTTTTTCAAAATTTTGCATAACTTTTGTTTGAAAAATCAGTTTAAAGTGATTCAAAGGGCATAGTGAAGCATAGATATCATTGTTTGATTCCAAAATACCTTGAAAAAAAAAAATAGACACACCTAGTAAGCAACCATAAATATCTTCTATGACACGTGAAGAAGAGGAAAAAATGGAGCCTAATATATCAAAATTATGAGACCAAGTGCAACATATTTCGCTCTCACAAAAAGTAACAAAAAATGAATTGGAAGCCATGATGAATGTTAAGATATATGATATAAAAATGGATGGGAGTTTTGAATGATGGTTTAAAATCAGAAATGGAAGCAATAATGAATGTTAAGATAGAAGAGTTGAAGGAAGGTTTGGCAAAGTTGCTAGAAGAAACGCTTCACAGTGGTGACAAGGTAATCCACGAAAATCATGATGAGGAACAAAAGAATATAAATTATGATTTTAGAGACTCCAATGTTGGGTTTAAGAACCACCACATTCCGAATATAAATATGAGGAATTTTGATAACAAGGATCTAGTAACATGGATACTACAGATGGATAAATATTTTGATCTCCATGATCTATAACACACACAAAAGGTATGCATGACATCTTTATATTTAGAACCTAATCAGTTTGTATGGTATCGATGGCTTTGTTCTTGTAAACCACTTGTAACTAGGTCAATTTTTACAGAGGAAATGATAGCACATTATGAGGATACAAAGACAAACACCTTTAGCCAATTGATAAATCTCAAACAAAAGAGTTCAATGGTGGAGCACATAGAGGACTTCCAAAGAATGAATATCAGGGTACCTGATATCTCAGAGAAGCATAGGCTTGATGTCTTCATAGGTACTTTAAAGGATAACATCCAACATGAGGTTCGCCTTTGGGAACCTGATTCATTGGAGAAAACATTCAGGGTGGAAAGAAAAGTTAAAAGAAAAATTATGGAAACAAGGAACCACTCACAACTATAAACATGGAAGTGTTGTTGCTTCTAGCCTTCCACAACGCACAAGGTTGACACCACAAAAATTGGAGGAAAAAAGAGAAAATGGCTTTGTTACAGTTGTGATAGCAAATACACTAAATGTCATAAGTGTACTAATAATAAATTATTCTACATGGATTGTGAAGAGGAGGAAGAAAATTAACAAGAAACATCAAAAGAGGAGGATATACACCAAAAACCAACCCCAAAGAAAGAAGAAATTAATCTGACCATGTCTCGTAATGGATTGGCAGGAATTACCACTCCTTAAACTCTTAATATAGAAGGGTATATCAATAAGAAAAAGGTAATAGTGTTGATTGATTCGAGTAGTACCCATAATTTTATTCATTGTAAGATAGCCAAGGAATTGAATTGCTTCCTATATCCAACACCAAAGTGTCAAGTGATGGTTGCAAATGGAGGAACTATAAATTGCTCTGGAAAGTGTCATAATATCAAGCTAACCATGGGGGAATATCTATTGAATATTTCAATGCTTTCCATTCCAATGGGTGGTGTTGATGTTGTACTAGGAGTCAAATGGTTAAAATATTTGGGGACAATAGCTTTTAATTTTTAGGAACCTTTCTTGAATTTTTTTAGAAGGGAAAGGAAGTTGAATTAAGTGGTATCGCGAGGAAACGAGGAAAGATAATCAGTTATAATGGCATGAAAAAACTTATTAATAAATAAAAATGGGGTGTAATTGCACAGTTATGCACACTAGAGGTTCAAACATCGAAATCATCTATTTTTCCAGATCTCCAAAAAGTCTTGGAAAATCATTCCAAGGTGTTTTAGACTCCTAAAGGCCTCCCGCCAATTCTTGATCATGATCATGCTATTCATTTGATTCTAGGAATTGTTCCTCCAAACATTAGACCTTACAGATATCCCTATACCCAAAAGAGTGAAATTGAACGTATGCTTGCATAAATGTTAGAAGTCAGTATAATTCAACCTAGTCAAAGTTTTTTCTCTACTCAAATAGTATTGGTGCACAAGAAGGATAGATCATGGCGTATGTGTCCAGATTATAAGGAACTCAAAAATCTCACTATTAAAGATAAAACAATGTAAAAAGCGAACTGTACCGAGTACCTATTTTTTAAGGTAGAAAAAAATCATCTGATTTTGAAAAGTATTGATTCAAAATACACAACCTTCTTTTTTTTATCATAGTTTTGACACTTTAAATTTTCTTATGTATTGAGTATGAACATTTTCTTTTTTAATTTTAATGATTTTCATGTTGATTTTGAAAAGTGTTGATGAGGCATCAACCCCTTTTTTTAGATGGATTATCTTTTATACTTTAAATTTTCTAATGTATTAAGTGTGGATAATTTTTAAAAAAATTGGTAATTTTTATGTGGATTTTGAAAAACATCACTTTTAAGGCATATTTTTGACACTTTAAATTTTCTAATGTCCTAAGTATGCACATTTAAAAAAAAAAAATTGATTATTTAACCATTTTTCAAGTTTTCTAATTCCCGAACAAAAAATTAAAAACATTAAAACATTGAGAAAAATAAAAACACAAAAAATAAAAATATATACAAAACATAACAAAATTAAGAAACATGGCCAAGAAAAACAAATATATACAAAAAGACAAAATAAAATAAAATCAAAAATATAAATGTTAAAAAAAAACACAAACTTAAGTTATAAATGATACAAATATATATATATATATATATATATATATATATATATATATATATATATATATATTTCAAAAAAAAAATTAAGATAAAAGAACTTTCGAATTAATCACATCGTTAGGATTAGGTCGACGTTTCGAACAAGCTAATGTGGTTCATCCTCAGGACAAGGTTCGAAACGTCGACCTAATCCTAATGATGTGATTAATCTGAAAGTTTTTTTATCTAAATTATGGATCAAAAAAGTCTTAGATCTAACAAAAAAAAAAAAGATAATTTAAATTAAAACCAAAAAAAACATTAAAATAAATAAATAACATAAAAGAGTAATAAAAACATTAAAATAAATTAAAATAGGACATTAAAATTAAATTAAATTAAATTAAAAATACATTAAAAAAAAAATTAAAAAATTAAAAAGTAGACATTTAAGAAACATAAAATAAAATAAAATAAAAATATCGCCCACCAAATGGCCCAACGAGCCCTCGAGGTGGCAAGGATGATTTTAAGAATTGTCCCTGCCACCCCCGGGGCTCGTTGGGTCGTAGGGGTGGGTGAGTAGGGAGAGAACTATGTGCAGCTCCATCCCTCTCCAACCACCCCCGCGGCTCAACAGGCCCTCGGTGTCACAACCCCTATACTCAGGGTACTCTTTCAACCACTTATAGCGGGTGCAACACTCCCTCACTTTTTCTTTTTATCAATACTAGGTGAGTAGACTACGCCTTACTTCAACACTTAGTTAATTTATCTTCAAGTGTTTTTCAATTATGCAGCAAAAATAAATACAATAACCATATAATTTATCTTCAAGTGTTTTTCAATTATGCAGCGGAAATAAATACAATAACCATAAACATGAATATATATCACCATGTACGCCCATATATACAAGGGAGGGGCAACTCCCAAATATGATTTTGCCTAATATTACATTTCATAAACAAATGTACAATTTTACAATAATTATATAATAGCAAGCATGTGCAACCAAGCATGTGCAAGCCACTTGCACTTCTTGCCAAAATGTGCCCAGCACTTGTGTCCTTTTGCTCGAGCTACAATGCTCTTCAACAATCCAACAACCCACTAGAAACCCCAAATTTCTCTTCGGGAAGTGTTTTCTGACTTCTGCCCACGAACTCGTGCAGCTCACATCACTGGGGTCACCAACGCCCTCGACCTGTGCATTGTTCTGCATGCGTTCAGAAAAACATTCAAGTCATGCTCGACCCAACCCTACCTCCACGTGCGCCCTTCGCAGTGCTCCTGTAAACACCCAACTCGACCTCCTTTCCGTCGACACCTTCGCACTGTTTTGCATGCTTCGTGCACGAGCTGACCCACCTAGTTCACTGTGTTGCACGCGTTCAGAAACCACCAAGCTCGGCTAGTGTCCATTCAGTCTTCGCCTTCGCTCATCCGCCCATCTTGCGGGCACATTAACTCGTTCGTGTTGCTCTAGAGCTCGTTTAAGTAATGTTTGTCGAATGAATGAATGATCCTTAGAACCTCCATGCCATGCTTTATATATATCCATTTCACGGTCACGTTTGATGAAGTGTCATGACCCTTCACCCACGCCCATGGGTCGGCTTGGTCACTTCACCCACATGTCGTCCCAACAAGTATAACTCGATCCTCCACCCCGATAAACTCTCCATTGTCGGCATGTTCCATACTTAGTCGATTTTCGTTTTTGTGTGACCCATCGCAAATATAACGTCGCTTGGCCACCATAGAAATGTCACAAGACCACCGCTGAGACGTACATCAGTGATATCAATAAGCATTGGGTCGGGTGTGTGTTCACCCGGGCACCCGATACACGGTTTGCCCGAGCGCGCCCACCGTCGCACTTCGCCCGAGCGTGCCCATTGTTATGTCCACACTTTCGTCGCATGACCGCCGAGTAGGGTACTCGGTCATCGCAACCAAAACTCGGGGACCTGACACTGGGGGTGGCAGGGTCGATTCTAAGCAGCTCCCTTCCTCCCCGCCCACCCCTGCAGAACAACGGCCCTTCAGGGTGGTAGATTTGATTCCGAGAATCGGCCCTGCCACCCCTGTGGCTTGTTAGGCAGTGAGGTGGGTGATTTTTATTTTATCTTATTTTATTTTTTATTTTTTATTTTAGGTTTTTTAAATAATTTTTTTTAATTAAATCTTTTTAAAATTGTTTTCAATTTTTTTTTAATGTTTTTTATACTTTTTTGTATGTTTTTTTATTTCATTTTTTTATTTAAATTATCTAATATTGTTTTTCTTTTGTTATTTTTTTTTCTTAAATTATGTTTCTTTTGAAAATATTTTCTTGTATTTTTATTTTTTATTAATATATATTTTTTTTAAATTTATCAATTATAAGTTAATTTTTTGACATTTGGCTTATGTGATCCATAATTATGTAGAGAGATCTTTGGTAGTAATCACATAGGCATAGATTTTGTCGGCGCGTTTCAAATCAACCAGTTCAGTTCATCTTCAAGGCAGATGAGAAATCGAATGATGGCATCTCATTATAAATAGATGAGGAGAAGGGTTAATTAGTCATTGGAATGTAACGGCTAGTTTGACCTACATGAAAGGAATGTTTTTTTTTGCATTTTTTATATATTTGTTTTTTTTTGGGTCATGTTTTTAATTTTTTTATATTTTTATATATATTTTTATTTAAGTATTATGTAAAAAAGAAATGTGTTTTTTTTTAGATTTTTTTCTCAATGTTTTAATTTTTGTTTTCTTTTTTAGTCATGTTTTTTATTTGTTTTATATTTTAATATATATTTTGATTTCAAAGGTGATGTTTTATCTTTAATTTCATGCCTGAAAATCATTAGAAATTTATGGTTTTTCGAAGTCATGATATTTTATTTCAACACGTTTTTTTAATGTATCTGCAATTGTTATCAATGTGGGTCTTCTCGAAAGTATGCATAATGGGCACTCGTTGAATGTGGAATTTAATTACGCATCCAACGAGTGACTACACTTAAAATTTAGGTAAAAATATAAGGAAATAAGCCAGAAATACAATTAAAAAAACATGGTTTTCTTATTTTCCCTCCAAAATTCATAACTTTTATTTTATTATTTTTCCTTAGGAAACCACTTTTAAGTTGAAATTTCCGCTAATGAGAAAGAAATGTTGGAAATACTACATGCACTAAAGCAATAGCGACCTTACCTAATGGGAAGACACTTCAAGGTAAAAGCATATCATGATAGTCTTAAATAATTTTTGGAACAAATATTATCTTCAAAAGAGAAGCAAAAATGGGTCACAAAGATGTTGGGTTATGACTTTGAAATCATCTACAAAAAATGGAAGCAAAATGTTGTTGCAAATGCACTCTCAAGAAAGGATGAGGATTTGGAAACATTGCTTTGTGTCATTTCCATTATCCAACCTGGTTGGATAGCCAAAGCAAGAGATGAATGGAAGAATGACGAAGAGGTGTGGACACTCATTCAAAAGTTGCAGCAAGATCCTAGTACATCTTATACATTTCGCTGGAAAAATTATTCATTATGGTACAAAGATCGCTCATATATTTGTAATAATTCTCAACTCAAGCAAAATATTCTTTTGGAATTGCACACCTCCCCCATAGGAGGGCACTCGTGTTTTTAAAAACTTACCACAAGGTCAAGAAGGATTTTTTGGAAGGAGTTTCTCGAAGAATGTTTGGTTTGGCAACAAGATAAAGTTGAGACAAATAAGACCTCGGGTCTGTTACAACCTTTAGCCATTCCAAGTCAACATTGGGAAGAGGTATCAATGTATTTTATCACAAATTTACCCAAGTCTGAAGGAAAGAGTTTCATCGTGGTGGTAGTTGATAGATTAACCAAGTATGCAGACTTTTGTGCATTATTTCATCCTTTTAAAGCCAGTACAATTGCTACTGCATTTATGGAAACAATTCAAAATCTACATGGAAACCCAAAGATTAGTGTAAGTGAGAGAGATCACATTTTCACTGGAAATTTTTGGACGAACTTAATTTATTGTCTTGGTACTCAATTAGCTCATAGGTTATCTTATCATCCTCGATCTAACGAGAAATCTGAGAAAGTAAACAAATGTTTGGAAGGATATCTTTGTTTCTTTGTATCTGATAAACAAATATAATGAGTCAAGTGGTTACCTCTAGTTGAATGGTGGCATAACTCTTCCATATTGCAACAAAAATGACCCCATTTATGGCACTTAATGAATAACATCCACCATCCATAACAACATCTTTAAGAGAAAATTCTAAGGTTCAAGCAGTGGAAGATCACATTGAGCATCAACAACAAGTTCTCCAACTCTTAAAAGATAACCTCACTCTAGCGTAGAATCGAATGAAATAACAGTTAGATCAACATCGCAGTGAAAGAATTTTTGATGTAGGCGACTGGGTATTTTTACGGCTACAACCATACAAACAAATGTCCCTCAAACAAGCTAAGAAGGATAATAATTTATCACCAAAGTACTATGGTCGTTACAAGGTGTTGTAAAATATTGGTACTATGACGTACAAATTGGGGCTTCCTGCATCTCCCCGAGTACACCCAGTTTTCCATGTTTCATACTTAAGAAAGGTTATTGGTGACAAGTTCCAAATTCAAACAGTGTCTGCCAAAACTTGACGAAGAAAGAAAAATCATATTTGAGCCTAAAACAATCATGGAAACAAGAACCTGATAACTATGGAATCGAATAATTTCATAGTATCTCATTAAGTGGAAGAACTTACCTGTTGAAGATTCCACATGGAAGGATGATAATTTTATACAAAATCATCTGGAACTAATCAAACGTTGAAGACAACAATTTTTTGAAGGAGAGGGGCATGTTAGATCCCTATAATACTAGTGTATCCCCCTTATTTTTAGTGTTAGTGTAGCCCCCTATTGTTATTGTTGTGCTTGTGTATCCCCTATGTTGGTATTGTTGTGCCCCATAGAAGTTCACTATTGTTAGTGTTGTGCACTTACATTATTAGTTTTATGTAGGATTTAATTACATTGTCACCCCTTAGACTCATATATATACCGAGGAGGTCTAATTATTTTTATCATCCAAAAAAATTTCATTTATGTAATGTAAAGGAGGTTTCCCCCTCAAAGAGGATTATTTTTAAGTCGTTGATCTATCTTTTCTTCTATTTTGTGACTTGGTTGCATAACAACATATCTTATATCACTTTATTGATCCTATTTGTTTTTCCATCTGACTTTGGATGACACGTTGTACTAAATTTCAAATTGGTTCCAAATCCCTTAAGTAAACATTTCCAGAAGTTTGATGAAAAGTTTGGAACCATGTATGAAATAATTTCCTTGGACACACCATGCATATTAACAATTTCATTTATACATATTTCAACAATATTTATTTCCTTGTGTGTTGACTTTACTAGAATAAAATAAGTAGCCTCAGTTAGTTTATCTATCAATACCATGATAGAATCATGCTTCCCCACAGTCTTCGGAAAATTTTTATTGAAATCAATAGAAACATTATCCATTATCACTAAAGAATGGGTATTGATTGTAGAAATCCAATTGGACATCTATGCTCAACCCTACACTCAAAAAACCTTGCTATACAATCAACTATTTTTTCTTCATACTTGGCCAAAAGAATTGTTTATTGACTGACGAAATAGTCTTTTGGTATCCTAGATATCCAACATAAGGTACTTTGTGCATCTCACTCAACGTTATAATTTTTAGTCTTTGAAAATTTGGCACATAAGATTTACCTTTATACATGAGGATTCCATCCTTTTTAAGTTCATAATTCATGTACTTTGGCTATAAATTACTTTCTTATAGATCTTTTATTTTATGTATTGCTTATTTGAATTTTTAGCCTCAAAAATTCTAATTTTTAAATCAGATTTGTATGTACTAATGGATGTGGCATGCATTATCTGCACCTTGTTGATGAGGGAAGTTTTTATACTTCTTTGTCAAACCATCAAATCTCACCAGGAAAGTGTGATAACGAGACTAAGACCAAATGCTTTATGCCCGAATGTAGTAACTGATTTAGGGAATGTACAAAAGATCAGTAAATAATTATGTACAGAGCTGAAAAAAAAGGTGTTGAAAATATTTGTACAAAATTTACAGCGGTCTTATATAAAATTTAGCATGCAAAAAAAAGCATAACAGCAATCTGAAGATGAAGAAAAGAATTGTTAACATCCATCCCATTGGCAGTGTTCTGAAATCCACAAGACTTCTGAAACACTGAAGATAATTTGTTTAAAAAATAGCAGAAATGTAAATATAACTTCGAAGACAAATTTCTAATAAAATATGAAACATTCATAGAAGAATGCACAAAATATATGGTAGAAAATTGACTTATTTGTGTTAAAATTTGTGAGTACAGCGTTCTATCAAGCGTGTTTCTGTGAAAAAGATTGGTCAGAGCTTAATTCAAAATGGTAATAATGTCAAAAAATCATATATAAACATTTAGAGAAGCAGAAAGATGTGAAACAATATTGAGAAATCCTTCTTCTAGGCAGTTTGATATGATTAAGGCAGCTTGTTTTCTCTGCAAAATTAGAGGCTACTAGCACTAGCTTAGAAAGTCGGACCTTCTATTAGCAAACTCTAATTGCAAAAAAACAAGATTACCTGAAAAATACTCGGAAGAACAAGATGGATTTTCTTTTGAACCCTTGTCTCCCCTTGTAATAAGTATGCTACCACCAACAAATTAATTCCTTTAACTCGTAGAAAGAAAATCAGAGGAACAATGACAAATATTATAATTGGTGCATACCTCTCCTCACGGTGCAATCTTCTTTCCCTTCGTAAACAAATTCCCATTTGTATGTTTTTGGTACATTTGTGAAGTTCAATTGTTTTGAAATTTCGTTATTGATTTATTTTAATTATGTTTTATTAATATACGGGAATGGAGTGTTCTAAAGGATTTAACTCTTTTTAATATTTGGTAGGCGGGGCTAAAACTTGAAAGTCATCGTGCAGAATAAATAAATATTAAAAAAAAACCATGCATGTCACCCAAACAGGGATGACCCCACCTACCATTAACTTTGAATAAATAAATATTAAAAAAAAACCATGCATGTCACCCAAACAGGGATGACCCCACCTACCATTAACTTTGAAGTTATATTATTATTATTATTTTGGAAGAAAGTCATGAATCGGGACACGCAATGGATTGTGCCTTATTCAGGTAGGTGTGTCAACATTGGACATTCCACAGGGCAGTCTGCAAGAGGAAGACCAAATCTCAAAATTTCTGGTTGCAAGTATAATTTTCAACCGCAAGAGAGAAAGCAGCAAGTTGTCATGATGGGGAAGTATGGGATGTGAGAGGTGGGAGGAAGGAGGCTAACCTAGGGTGTTTTAATGCCGAAAAATATAAAGTTTAACTCAACATTTTTGCAAGCCCATCTCTGCACACAAACCATAGGTTTTCTTTCTTCCTGATTAATGATTTTGATGACGTGTAAAAAAAATTAGCTCAAAAATATATCAGAGAAACATAGCTTCAAATAATTATATCAGAGAAGGATTTGGTCGCTTCATTATTGATTTATTGTATATCAGTCATGCCAATTGTAACATGAAAAGAAAAACTCAAAACAAAAATTATGCGGTAGCGATATAAAAGTAAAGTAATAAACTACCAACAAAAAATGAAGGGTAAAGAAACAATCAAACAGGAAGGTACATTTAACCAAAACATAGAGTAGCAAAAACTGAAAAAGCATATGTATAAACCGAAAGGTGAAAAAAAATGTTACTGAGTTCAATCAGGATGAAACTTAACATGAATGAATATATCATTATGTTGCCATACAATTTCCAAGACTTCAAGAGCGTAAGGATAAAGGTTCAAACAAACAAATCCATATAGCGAATGACGGAAACTGACCAAAATCCAAAAGAAATGATCACCGTATTAGAAATGATCATATTAGAAAATATGCCGTTGAGAGCGGCTATTATAAGATCTAGTGCTATCGTTCTCATGCTTTATAAATTCAGATTCAAAATGATCAGGGTAGAAACGATTTAAAGGAGAAGTTTTTGCCCTCTCTTTGACAATATCATGAGAAGTATTATTGCAGTCGTAAGGCACTTCCACAGGATTTATGTTGTGAGAATTAAATAAGATTTTATCAATATCCTCAATAGTATGTTCAGTATTAGAGAGGGGGGAATCCAAACTCAAGAATGTAGCCATTTGCAAACAAGAATTAAAATGTGTATTTTTTTTTTGCAGTGTCAAGATTTCCTCCTTTAGATCTAAAGTGCATTCATGTCTTCCCTCTTCTTGAATCAAAACATCATGTGATTCATCCCAAATCTCATTATAAATCGGTGTCAGATAATTCCCTTTCCTAGTTTCATGTTTATTGATCAAGTAGTTATCATAATTCAAGAAAGGATAAGAATTAAGCGATGGATCGTCCAAAACTTCTTTAAAGCAAGGAGCTAGGCCCTGAGACTTATATTCTTTAACAAAACATTGCCCTTTGACTCAGTCTTCTTTATGATCAGTAAAGAAAACAGTATTTTTAGGATGGAATGGACTAGCAAAGTGGGCTTCTATCATGTTCTCAAAACAAAACTTACATGAAGTAACAGTGTTCCTTAAATCCTCTTTTTTGCTTTCTTCGGAATAATCATCAGAAAGAGGAATATGGGGAGCAGCATGATGTGAAACAAGTGAACTTTCCTCAGAAGATTTATCTTCAATAAATAAAACATGATATTGTTCAGCATGTGTCACAAAAAGAGTATCATTAAAAGGGAAGAGGTTAGAAAAATATTTTTGATCAAAAAAGTGTGAGAAGATTGATAAGCTAAGGATTATGTACAAACCTCTGATGCATTAGGGGAATTTTGAGGTCTAAAATGGGTTTCTTAAGAAAATTGTAAAACTAAAATAAACTTTGTAAGAACCAATAGGATTCAAAATGATGATGTCAGCGATGTGGGATGTTTCGTCATTTTTGGAGTAAAAAAGTAAAAAAATTAAAAAATAATAAAACAATAAAACTATTTTTTCAACTCATACTTTCAACTTATCTCCTTAAGGTTTTACTCAAATTTCTAGCGAGAGTACTCGTTCGATGAAAAATTTAATTCCTCATCCAAGGAGTACACATGTTGCATACTTTCGATGGACCCTGCTACACAAAAAATGAGAAATACATGAAAAAATGTGATTGCAATCACGTTTTTCATGTATTTATTATTTTTCATGTAATAGGGTCCATCAAAAGTATAGAACATGGGTACTCCTTGGACGAGGAATCAAATTTTTCATCCAACAAGTGTTGCCGCTCGAAATTTGAGTAAACCCATAAGAAGATAAGTTGAAAATACGAGTTGAAAAAATAGTTTTTTTTCTTTTTTCCCTCTAAGATTTGATGGTGTAACCTAATCTTATTTTATTATTTCCACTATTATTTTACAATTTCCTTAGGAGGTCCATTTTAAACCTCAAAATTTCCCCAATGATCTAGACTTTTGCAAGAACGAAAAAAAATATAGATATAAACATAAACATAGAGATGCAACAAAAATAAATCTTCATTTCATTAATATCAAAAACTTAAAAGATGCTTACATACAGAACAAAAATAAACTAGCTCAAGCGATTGTAGCTTATCTCTAAAAAAACACAACAACCACAACACACCAGCGCAAAGATCCCAACAGCCACTATAACATAGATTGTCATACAAAGCAAAAGTGTTGGAATTTGCATCCAAAGCTTAACTCGAAGAACAAAAAGAAAGATAATAAGAAGAATGATCTCATGGCTACTAATTCAAGCAACTAGGTTGAAAATAGCTTGGATGTGAACGAGAAGTTGTCTACACATTAGTGCAAAAGGAGGTGAATCTTAGTAGCCTTTAGCAACAAGAATAGAACAAAAAGACCAAACTCTTTTATATACAAATACAAGTTAAGAAGACAAAGATTGATGTTTTGTTCAACTCAGGATCACAGGTGAATCTCATTATAATAGAGCTTATCAACAAAATGGAATTGGAAGTTTGTGATCATCCAAGCCCATATCCATTTAGATGGATAAATAGCGATGTGGAAATGAAGGTAACCAAATAGTGAAAAATAAGATTTGTTATTAGTGTTGATTTTATTGGTGAAGTCGAACTAGATGCAGTCTCCCTTGATGTATGTGGAGTGGTGTTCGGAAGTCCATATATGTACAAGCGAGATGTAATCTTCATGCGAAGAGCCAACCAATATCGCCTAATCAAGGATGGAAAATCCTTCACCATCAACGTGCACAAGGAAAATTCCAAAATGCCAACCAAGACAAGAAATTGACTAATTCCAGCAAGAAGTAGGTTTTATTATTTTTAAGAGAAAAACAGTTTGTAGAAGAGTCAATAAGAGAAAAGGCATCCGTGGAGGGGTGTACTAAGAAATAAAAACAACAACTAGAAGAGTTTCTATAGGAATATAGGGATGTGTTCCAGGAGTCTAAAGGACTACCACCCAAGAAAGAAGTGGAGCACAAGATCTAGATATTGTTGGACTCCCCATTGCCAAACATTGGGTAGTACAGGTAGTTTGTTATAGAAGCAAAGTGAAGAAGCAATTGCAACAACTACTAGAACAGGGTGTCATTCAACAGAGTACATCACCATGTCGGTCACCCATCATCATATGTCAAAGAAGGATGGGAATTGACAGATGTGTATAGATTACAGGGCGTTAAACAAAATCATGCTTAGGAACAGATACCCCTTGCCCAAGATAGTTGATCTATTAGATCAATTGTAGAAAGTGAAATATTTCACCAAGTTGGACTTAAAGTCTAGGTATCACAAGGTTCAAATCAAAGAAAAAAATACCTGGAAGGTCGTCTTCAAAATCAGGCAAGGTTTGTATGAGTGGTTAGTCATGTCCTTTGGCCTATGCAATGCACCAGCTATGCTTCTGAGGTTAATGAATGATATCTTGTTCCCTTTTATAAATTCATTTGTTATTGTCTATTTGGATGATATATTAGAATATAGTGCTAACTAGAAGGAGCACATCTCACATTTAGAGACATTAAAGAAACACCAACTGCTGGGAAATCTCAAGAAGTGTGAGATTGCACAACGATCTTTGGTGTATCTAGGGTATGTGATAGGTGGAGGAGAGTTGAAGATAGATCCTACCAAGATGTAAGCCATCATGAAGTGGTCGGTGCCTACTGATTTTTCTGAGGTCCAGAGTTTCATTAGGGCAACACAGTACCCGAGGAAATTCATAGCCTCATTTTCAGCAATAGCAGCACTACTCCACGTCATAATAGTAAGTGGCAAGAGTTTCCAATGGGGAAAGAGTCGGTAATGTTGAATTTTCACGACCTTGGGTCTAGGTTAGTCTTAAAATCACTGACGCTACCAAACCAAGAATCTCAACCATGAACTAATTTGCACAGCGGAAATATAAAGCAGTAAATCACATATGCACAAATATACACGGTTTTTAACAAAACTATACAATATTGTACAATCACCAATCTTCGTAATATTAAATCAAAATCTAAATAATACAACAGCCTATGGTATACAAGATACAATGAAAAAACCGATGTCATATCTCGTCATGGAAATCCTTCCCTCCCGTACTGCTCACTAGATGCCCCTTAGTCCTTCAAAGGACAACACATCGAGACTCTCGGAGGGCTTACACCTAACATTGTTGCAAGTCACTTTTGTAGAGTCTACACGGGTTGATTCAATCTGCTCTTTGGGTAGGCCTAATTCTCAAGATCCAAACTGCCAGGCTAGCAGACACATTTTTCCATCAAGGTGTTGCACTTCAACACCGAACTTCACCCAACCTTCAGCTCCTCTTCGTCACTTCAAGATAGCTTGTCTAGGGCTACTCTGCTAGGCTAGCAGACACATTTTTCCATCAAGGTGTTGCACTTCAACACCGAACTTCACCCAACCTTCAGCTCCTCTTTGTCACTTCAAGATAGCTTGTCTAGGGCTACTTTGGGTAGCCAACACACTGCCCTCCACCAGATCAATGGTACCCAATACTACATTATGGAATCTGCTCCTAATTTGGGTTTCTTCTTGCACAAGATAATCCCAATACACGGCTCCCACAGGATGCTCCAATTCTGATTCAAATCTGGTCAACTCTTTTCACCCAGCATTCCTCCAAACATTGTTTTTCTAACTTGACGCAATGTTGCAACTCTAGGACTGGTTAGGACACTAACCACAGTCCCCAACCACCTAACAAAATGGCCTAGAATTACTCCTTATTGTTGTGGTTTTCCTTCAAGTATACGTTGCCCTCCATGTTGCTTTTTTAGGGTAGATTCATGCCCAAAACAAGGGATTGTTTCCCTAAAAGCACTGTGGCACCCTATAGCACCCAAACTAGGGTTGCGGCAGCCTCTTGGGAGGATTGTCCACCCTTCAACACCCTAGTTGCTCCTTCTTGGGATGCGGCCATCACAAATAGGGTTGTGGCCCTCTCAACAGTAGCTCGGATGCCCTTAAACCAACCTGTGTTCAACCCATGAAGGCTACAACAACCTTGGCCTATCAACGCAACAATATCGTACCTATTTTATCCCTAAGACATTCTTCCTTTTCTCGTTGTTTTTCCCTCTCTAGCTATGGTATTCTTCTCCTCAATGAGCTGCCTCTCCTTGAGTTTGCGTTGCACAAGATGGATGCTCCAAATCACTTATCCTCACCTCTTATTTATACCAAACAGGAGGGCTCCATGAATTATGAAGAGACGCGTCTTTTGGCTAAATTTACTTCAAGCTTACATGACTTGAATACCAAATAATTCATTGTCAACTTAAAAAACTCATATCTCCACTTCTACAACTCGGAATTCAACTATTCTCGAAGCATTGGATTCTCCTTTCCGCCCTCTATCGTCTCATCCCATCACATGCATAAATGTGCTCTCGGAAACGCCCAAAACTCATTTTGGTGAAAAACCCCATACAAGCCAACAAGTGACCCTTGTGGTTCCTTTCCCTCCAAACCCTGAACCATAACGTTTGGAGTGCCTCCCAAGCTACACAAATCAACACTCCCTCTTAGCGAGGGAGGCACTTGCAAGACTAGGAAGTATCTCGTCATCATCATCACTGCTCGCAACATTAGCCCAACTCCTGGCGCTCACAATCACAGTAATCCTTGTACCGTGAACTACGCCCTTCTCGAAAGTGTTGTTGTCACTGCTAGAAGCACCCTGCTTCTTCTTAATTTCCTGTATCGCTTTTCAGTCCCTCCATGATTCCTTCTGGGTAGATGTGGAAGCACCCTTGCTCCCCACAGACCACGTGCTCTTCTTGGGCTGCAAAGTCTCCCTCTAAATTTGCAAGCTCCCTCTAGAACTCGACTCCCTCTGAGTCTCTGGAACCTAGACCCTCTTCTCTTGAAAGTGTACCTTCTTCTCAAGAACCTGTACCTGCTCCTCTGAAGCCTGCACCTGCTCCTGCTTCTCTAGAACCTGCACTTGTTCCACCTGCTTCTTCCCATGATCCACAAGCTTTCCCATAAACCTGTAGAGATCGTGCTCTCTAATTACGAGTACAATCCCATCGGACTTACAGACTCTGGGCTTGAGTCTTTCCTTCCCATCCTGGAACAAGACCTCAAACCCCTTCCTCTCCATCATCAAGACAAAAATCAAACTATAGCTAAGTCCTGGTACAAACATTACATCATGTACTCGCATCATACGTCTTGTCTCCATCCTGAATGGCACAACACCCAATCCTCGGATCTCCAACTGACTCTTGTTGCCCAACACCATGTGTAACTTTGAGTCCCATTCATCTAGAGTCTCAAAAATATCCTATGACCATGTCATATGCTTCATCACACCATTGTCCACGTACCATCCATCCTCCTTGATAGTACCCTGCGAGAAATCAGAAATCATAGCAAAGTCCTCCTCTTCCAATATCCTAGAGAGATCATCTATCTCAACTAAAGTGACAACATCGGCAACCTACTTTCCTTTCCTCTTCTCATCATCTCCCTTCTTCATCAGACATCTCGACGAAAAATGACCCATCTCGCCACAGTTGAAACACTTGACTATACTCAAGTCTTTCTTCAGCTTACCCTTCATTCGCACTGCAAGTGCCACATCCTCATCTACCTTCCTCGATGGATGAACATCCTCGTCTCGCAACTCTTCTTGAATGAAGTCATCCCATAGTCTATTCCAGTCTGGCAATTTCTCCCTGTTAATGGTTCCTTTGATGAAAGGCTTCCATTCCTCGGTGAACCCTTTCAAGTCAATCCTTACCATATCTCCATCTGAAATTTTGACACTGGCGACAACAATCTCATCTCTGACCTGAAGTCGCTCATTCACCCTTTATCATATTGGTGTACTTCAACTTGTCCTCTAATACCAATACCCGGTTCTCCTTCGTAGTCTGGAACAAATTCTGAAGAGCCATCCACATCTCATGTGCATTGTTCTTCCCGGACAAATGAGGTATTAAGGAATCCTTCACACCATCAAGGATGATCAATCTCGCCTTCGTATCCAAATCTTGCGATATGTCCAGCTCCTTAGGGTCGATTGGCTCCCTGATCTCTTTCGCGACAAAATCTCAAACCTTGTTGACCTACAAGACCAACTTGATCCTTTCCTTCCAAGGAGTATAGTTGGACAACCCTTCCAACCTGTCCTAATACCAGAGACCTGCCTGCAACTTCAACATTGTAGTGATCCCTTCACTTGCAATGTGACCAACTCCCTCTCACGTTGTACTTCGATGCACACAAATCTGATTCATTTCCAAAGTATCTCAGACACGCTCTGATACCATGTTGAATTTCCACGACTTTGGGTCTAGGTTAGTCTTAAAATCACTGACGCTACCAAACCAAGAATCTCAACCATGAACTACTTTGCACAGTGGAAATATAAAGCAATAAATCACATATGCACAAACATACACAGTTTTTAACAAAATTGTACAATAATGTATAATCACCAATCTTCGTTACATTAAACCAAAATCAGAGTAATACAACAGTCTATGGTATACAAGATACAATGACAAATTCGATGTCGTATCTCGTCATGTTGGTCCTTCGCTCTTGTACTGCTCACTAGTTTCCCCTTAGTCCTTCAAAGGACAACATATCGAGACTCCAGGAGAGATGCCACGTAACACTATTGCAAGTCACTTATGTAGAGTGTACACGAGCTGATCCAATCTGCTCTCTGGGTAGGCCTAATTCCCGATCTCCAAAATGTCAGACTAGCAGTCACCTTTGTCCATCCACTTGCTTCACTTCGGCACCAAACTTCACCCAACCTTCAGCTCCTCTTCGTCACTTCAAGATAGCTCGTCTAGGGCTACTTTGGGTAGCCAACACACTTCCCTCCACCAGATGAATGGTACCCAATACTACACTGTGGAATCTCCTCCTAATTGGGGTTTCTTCTTGCTCAATACAATCCCAATACACAGATCCCACAGAATGCTCCAATTCTGATCCAAATCCGATCAACTCCTTTGACCTAACGCTCCTCCAAATGTTGATGTTTTGATTTTCTGAAATGCTACAACTCTCGGACTGGTTGGGGCACTAACAACAGTGCCCAACCACCTAACAAAATGGCCCAGAATTACTCCTTATTTTTGTGACTTTCCTCCAAGTATACATTGCCCTCCATGTTGTTCTTTTAGGGTAGATTCATGCCCAAAACAAGGGAGTGTCTCCCTAAAATCACTATGACAGCCTCTTGGGAGGATTGTCCACCCTTCAAAATAGCTCCAAACACCCGTGTTGCTCCTTCCTGGGTTGCGGCCTTCACAAACAGGGTTGTGGGCCTCTCAACAATAGCTCGGATGCCCTTAAACCAGCCTACGTTCAACACTTGAGGGATATAGCAACCTCAGCCTCTCAACGCAACAAAATCGGACCTATTTTAACCCTAAGACAATCCTCCTTTGCTCATTGTTCTACCCTCTCTAGCTGCAGTCTTCTTCTCCTCAATGAGCTACCTCTCCTTGAGCTTGAGTTGCACAAGATGGATGCTCCAACTGACTTATCCTCACCTCTCATTTATACCAAACAAGAGGGATCCACGAATTATGAAGAGACGTGTCTTTTGGCTAAATTTACTTCAAGCCTACGTGACTTGAATACCAAATAATTCACTGTCAACTTCAAAAATTCATATCTCGACTTCTACAATTCAAAATTCGACGATTCTCGAAGTGTTGGATTCTTCTCTCTACCCTCCGTCGTCTCATGCTATCACATGTAGAAATGTGCTCCCAGAAATTCCTGTTAAATTTGGACAACTAGGTCCAAACTCCATGTTATGATGCTCAGATTAAGAGGCTAATATTTTTGTTGGAATCCTCTTTCGGAGAGGTGTAAAATCCATATATAATATGTCTTAATCCGATGAGCAGAACATTTATTTTGAATTTATTATTCTTAATAAATTATATGTGTAGGTCGGCCTTAAGGTTGCACGCCCCCAGCAGATGTGTCACACGCCCTAATGATGGATATAAATACAGGCAAAGTTGGAGAGCATTTCATCACAACACAACTCACATCTTCTTCTCTCATCTGAGATAGTACGAGCTCCTTGGAGGACGAGTTCAGCCACACGTGTGAAGGAGAAGAAGGACAAAAACAGTACGGCTGAGTTGAAGGACGATTTTCTGCAGTTAGGGTTTTGCAGAAAGTTTGACCAGCGTTGACTTTGGTCAACACATGGTCCGATTGGGCTGAAAACTTGTGGGAAGTTCGATTTTGGAAGGCCGTACTATTTGGCACAGAAATCGAGGTCAAAGGGTTGACCAATCTGCTGCTGCGTTGATTTTTAGCTTGCTGCCCTGCGTTGACTTTTTCAGGACAGCGTTGACTTTTTTGGAGTTGACTTGGGTTGACTCGTTTACTGATTGGAGGACCGTTGTGACACATGCTGGGTTGGCTGACCAAGGAGACTTTGCTGGTTGAAGCATCCTGTTGACCGCCGTAACGAACCACCACATTTTTCCTGTTTCTGATTTGTCTTCTGTAAGATCCACTTACATGTTCTATCTGCATTTTGCTTAACTATTTGTATGATTGCTGTGAGAAAAGTAAAATTGCTCCTAGCATAGAACATCTACAAAAATTTACATGGTATCAGAGCTGAGGTGAAGACAAACTCTATCTTTAGCAATCATCACCGGAAGAAATGGGTTCCACTAATCTTGAATTCAAGGAGAATGACAAGCTGACTGGAAGGGATGACTTCCATGCCTGGAAGATGATATTAGATCTCAAATTGGAGGATCATGATCTCTTGGATCATGTGACAGGGAAGATTCAAGAACCTCCATCCAATGCTACCGCTGCTGTTAGAAACAAGTATAAGAAGGGGAGAAATCAGAGCTAAGCTGTTGATCAGGGAATCCATAAATAAGACTCTGGTTGCCTACATATCTGAACTAGGCACATCCAAGGAGATGTATGACAAATTGATCCTTATGTTCAAGGTAAACAATGTGAACCAAGTGCTATTCCTCAAAAACAAGTTGAAGAATATGAATCCATCCAATGCCTCTGCGGCTGTTAGAAACAAGTATAAGAAGGGAGAAATCAGAGCAAAGCTGCTGATCAGGGAATCCATAAATAAGAGTCTGGTTGCCTACATATCTGAACTAGGCACATCCAAGGAGATGTATGACAAATTGATCCTTATGTTCAAGGTAAACAATGTGAACCAAGTGCTATTCCTCAAGAACAAGTTGAAGAATATGAAGAAGAGCCGGGATGAATCTATTCAAACTTTCTTTCTGAAATTTACCGAAACAAGGAACAATCTGCTAGCTATTGGGGAGACAATAGCTGATCATGAGATGGTTCTCACCGCACTTGGAGGACTCCCATATGAATGGCAAGTATTCACAACTACCATTCTCAACAATAATACCATTCCTAACTTTGATGAGCTTCTGTCTAGATGTATGCAAGAAGAAACAAGGATGAAGGAATTCGATAATGACAGAAACGCTGCCTATGGTGCTCATACCCGAAAGAAGAACTCTGGTGGTTCTAAGGACAAAGGAAGAACAAGGACTCAAGAGAAGAAGGGAAAATGTTTCACCTGCCATAGGCCTGGTCACTATGCTAGAGAATGCCCCTTCAAGAAGGATTCTCCCGATAGTGATGATAACAACAACAACCGAACGAATGGGAATCGAAGAAATGACAAATCCAAAGGAAAGAGGAAGGCTCACTTTGGTGGAAACAATCAACCTTCTAAAAGGTCCAGAAATACCAGGTATGAGGAGTCTAATGTTGTTGACAAAAGAAATGAGTATATTCTTGTATCTGCTCTCTCAGCTGCATCTCCGCCCGACACTATGGATGTCTGGCTAATCGATAGTGGTGCCTCAAGACACATCACCGGATTCAAGGAAGCACTTTCTGACATGGTTGAAAGGGATACTAATCTAGAAATTATCCTTGGAGATAATGCCACTTATCCTGTGAAAGGGACCGGGACTGTGACCCTCCACTTGTCTCAAGGACAAGTCCTACGTTTACAAGATGTACTCTATGTACCTAAATTGAAGAAGAACCTTGTGTCTGTATCTGCCATGGAAGACAAAGGGTTCAATGTAACTTTCTCTGATGGAAAGGTGCTCATGTGGAAGGAGAGCTTCAAGGAAGCTATCTCAATTGGTTTTAGAGTTGGTACACTCTACCAGGTTGGAGGGAGTCCGTTGGGAGCTATGACTTGTGATACTATCCGACAAACCGAACTATGGCACCGAAGATTTGGACACCTTCATTACAAAGCCCTTCCAGAAGCAAGGAAGGTGGTGACAGGGATGCCTGATTTTGGAAATAATCATGAAGGTGTATACTAAGAAATTTGTCTTGAAAAAAAACATACAAGGGGACCTTTCCCCTCAAGTGTCACAAAGACATCGATATATTACCAAGCTGGTCCCATTCGATCTACTAGATATGTGCAGAAGTAACATCCCTGAGGATGTTCTTACTATATGACATTTACGATGACTTCTCTCGCAAAAACCTGGATACTCTCTTGAAAGGATGAGGCTTTCATAATGATTCCGTGCAGCAAAGCCTTGGTGGAAAATATGATAGGGAAAAATATCAAGATTTTGAGATCTGATAATGGAATTGAATATGAGTCAAATGAGTTTAATGACTTTTCTATAGAAGCTGGCATTAAGAGGGAGACCACAACTGTCTATACTCCCGAACAAAATGGTGTTGTTGAACGAGAGAAGGACTATTGTGGAAGGCTGCCCGTGCCATGCTATGTGACCAGGGTCTACCGAAGTTTCTGTGGGGAGAAGCTGCAAATACTGCTGTGTACATTCAAAACCGATGCCCTCATTCCGATCTGGACTCCAAAACTCCCGAAGAGGTTTTCTCTGGTAAGAAACCTGATGTCTCACATTTTAGAATTTTTGGATGTCCTGTCTATTTTCATGTGCCGAAAGAAAAGAGAAGTAAGCTGGATGCTACTGGGAAGAAAGGAATGTTTGTGGGCTACGGTGAGACTTCTAAGGCATATAGAGTCTATGTACCTGGTCAAAGGGAAGTAGAGATAAGCCATGATGTCACTTTTGACGAAGATGCTTCCCTGAAGAAAGTAGTAGATCTTCCTAGATCTGGAGAAAATCATGAAGAAAGGCCTGGAAATCAAGAAGGACCGCAGGATGAATCAATGCCTGATATTGAAGGTCCAATGGACCCTATTGATCCATCTCCTTCACTGGGAAAGAGACCTTCATGGCTCAGGGAAACCCTTGAAGATGCTGAGGGACATGCTGCCCCAAGGGGGACATTCCGAGAAAGCAAGAAGCCGTGTAGATACCAAGGGTATCTAGCTGCCATGAGTACTATTGTACAATCTGAACCTGGATCTTTTGAGGAAGCCGTAAAGCATCAAGTCTGGAAGGATGCTATGCACGAAGAATATGAGTCCATAATGAAGAATGATGTCTGGGATGTGGTCCAGAGACCGAAGGACAAATCTGTTGTCACCGCAAAATGGCTCTACAAGATCAAACATGGATCTGATGGGAGTGCTGAAAAGTTTAAGGCAAGGTTTGTTGCCCGTGGCTTCTCTCAAAAGGAAGGAATTGACTATGATGACATATTTGCACATGTGGCACGATATACCACCATTCGATCAATCATAGCCCTTGCTGCTACGCAAGGATGGAGTCTTCATCAGATGGATGTCAAGACCGCTTTTCTGCATGGTGCAATAAAGGAAGTGGTGTATGTGGAACAACCTCTGGGATTTGAAGTTCAGGATCGAGACACTCATGTCTGCAGGTTGAAGAAAGCCCTCTATGGGTTAAAGCAAGCACCCAGAGCTTGGTACGAGAGGATGGATAGTTACTTGATGAAGCTGGGCTTCACTCGAAATAATGCTGATCCGAACCTTTACTTCAAAGTTGTGCAGGGAAAGCCTCTCATTCTAGTGTTGTATGTGGACGACCTCTTCCTGACAGGTGCTGACCCTCTCATTCATCAATGTAAGAGGGAGCTCGCTGCTGAGTTCGAGATGAAGGACCTAGGACTGATGCACTACTTCCTGGGCCTGGAGGTCTGGCAGAGACCTGGAGAGATTTTCCTTTCTCAAGGAAAATACATTGTGAAGCTTCTGGAAAGATTTGGTATGGTGGACTGTAAGTCCGTGTCGACACCGATGGAACTCAACTTTAAGAAGTTGAGTGGCAGCGCTGCTGAGCCTATCTTGGCCAATCCTACTGAGTATCGTCAACTCATAGGAGCTTTGATGTTCTTAGTGAACACCCGACCAGATATATGTTTTGCAGTGAACACTTTGAGTCAAGAGATGGTTGAGCCTCATCACTTTCACTGGGTTGGTGCCAAGAATCTTCTGAGATATCTGGAGCCACGATAAACCATTCTATTTTGAGATACAGGAATGTGAAATAATTGGATATCCGTCTTAGATTGGGTTTGGCGGTGTGGTGGATTGAAGAGCACATCGGGATCTTGCTTCAATCTTGGTTAACGATCTCATGGATGAGCGAGGAGCCAGTAGTGGCTTTGAGCAGCGGAGAAGTAGAATACATTCTTCTCGTATGGCTGTTGGCAAACGATTTAGTTGCGAAGCTCTTTAGTGGTGACCCCGGACATGCTAGATACCAGCATGATCTCTCTGTTATAACCAGAGTGGGATTCGTATGACTGAGAATCCTGTGTACCATGACCGATCCAAGCATATTGATATCGGTACCACTTTATCCGGGATATGGTACAGCGAGGCGCCGTAAGGCTCGATCATATAGGAACTGATGAGCAGGTCGCGGATATTCTCACTAAGCCCCTGGGGAAGGTCAAGTTCCTAACCTTCCGTGAGAGTCTTGGTGTCGTGGAAAGACCCTATGATGTGGGTCTTGTTGGACGATGAGCTCTGGGAGCTCTGGGGGGCTTTGGGGATAGCTTCTCAGAGCTATAAGCACTCATAATGCTTCTGCCCCACCCTTGTGATTATTGAGCTGGTTCGCCTCTCATTTATCTGTGCCCCGTATGCATCCTACCCATTGAGTTCAGGGCTCATGGGAATTACCTCTCATTTGGCCAATGAGGTGGGAAAAGCTAGAGACTATTAGCAAAGACTGATGGACGCATCAGAGATTGCCGTACTCTCTATCTAGGATGGCACCGTCCAACCACTTGATCTGGGATCAAGTTTTGTGAGGTCTGGGACCTCTGCCTGACTTCGGGTCAGATGAACCAACTTTGGGTTGTTTGGATACTCTTCATGAGTTTGATAGAGGTTTGGAACCTCTGGACTGATTATGTCAGTCGGGGGATGATGTCTTTGTGACTGACCCACTTCTGTTCTGAAATAAAGAGGCCAGCAAAGCAAGTTACGGCGGGATGACGCACGATGTTTGATTGCACCGATGGATGGAGTTCTCCCTAGTTGAGAGGGAGTGTTAAATTTGGACAACTAGGTCCAAACTCCATGTTATGATGCTCAGATTAAGAGGCTAATATTTTTGTTTGAATCCTCTTTCGGAGAGGTGTAAAATCCATATATAATATGTCTTAATCCGATGAGCAGAACATTTATTTTGAATTTATTATTCTTAATAAATTATATGTGCAGGTCGGCCTTAAGGTTGCACGCCCCCAGCGGATGTGTCACACGCCCCAATGATGGATATAAATACAGGCAAAGTTGGAGAGCATTTCATCACAACACAACTCACAACAACTTCTCTCATCTGATTTAGTACGAGCTTCTTGGAGGACGAGTTCAGCCACACGTGTGAAGGAGAAGAAGGACAAAAACAGTACGGCTGAGTTGAAGGACGATTTTCTGCAGTTAGGGTTTTGCAGAAAATTTGACCAGCGTTGACTTTGGTCAACGCATGGTCCAATTGGGCTGAAAACTTGTGGGAAGTTCGATTTTGGAAGGCCGTACTACTTGGCACAGAAATCGAGGTCAAAGGGTTGACCAATCTGCTGCTGCGTTGACTTTTAGCTTGCTGCCCTGCGTTGACTTTTCTAGGACAGCGTTGACTTTTTTGGAGTTGACTTGGGTTGACTCGTTTACTGATTGGAGGACTGTTGTGACACATGCTGGGTTGGCTGAACAAGGAGACTTTGTTGGTTGAAGCATCCTGTTAACCGCTGTAACGAACCACCACAGGATTTTAAACCCTTAAGAGCCTCAATTATTATTCAATAGCTTTGGTATATATTGTCAAAAATTCAGCTGGTCTTCTAGTTAGAGGCTACCTTTTGCTCCATAATGGATAAACTAGGACATTTCTTCAGCACATACCTGCATTGGAACACCAAGGATGATAGATGTTTGGCATCGGTATTGATAGAGGTTGACATCATAGATGGGATTTTTGAGGAAACAAAGTTGGTTTATAATTAGTATGCATGGGCTTAATGAGTGGAATATTGGAAGCTCCCTTTCCTATGTTTTAATTGTCATGATACTAACCACATTTCTTGCCATTGCAATAGGTTTTTTTCTTCATTTGTGAGAAAGAAGGAGATATGGGTACAATCAAAGCATACAAACTCCAAAATGTTGAATTTCCTCAACCTTGGGTCTAGGATAGAGTCTTAAAATATCTGACTCTACTAAACCAAGAATCTCAACTATACTACTTTGCACTGTGGAATATAAAAAACATTAAATCACATATGCACAGAATATAGACAACTTTTTAATTTTTTCAACCCAACTTTGTTATATTAACAACATATAGTACTATAGTCTAGGGCTCACGTACCAAGGATAATCACCCTCATACATCCACTAGTACAAGATACAAACAAGATGATTTGACCATATGGTTGTAGTGAAATCTATGAACACTCTTGGTCGTACCTTGTACTTACCCGGTCCTTCAGATCCTAATCTGTAGCTCCTGCCTCTATCAATGCTCCAAGTCCCTTTGGCCATTGAATATCGGTTGTCCAATCTTCTCTCTAGTTTTCCCTTTGTCCATCAAGGGAACAACACATTGTGACTCCTATTGAGTTGTTCACAACTCCACTTGTGAACAACTCTTTATCTACCCACTTCTTCTCCTCAAATACTCAAGGACTTCAACCCACTATGGTCTTCCTGTGTTGCAACGATGAAGACCAACATAGGGCATAGAGGGCTGCCACCTATCACTGCAAGATGTCCATCTCCTATAATGAACACGGGTTAGGAGGAATTCCCATCATCTGTTGTAGAAATCCTTCTCCACACACAAGTCTCGGGCTCCACAATCCATCTCCTTGTTGATCAAACCCTTGAGCTTGAACAAATTATAGGCTAGCAGTCACCTTTGTCCATCAAGGTGATACACTTAGGATCCAACATGGACACTATCATGCTATCCTTCAGCAAACCATAAGTGCCCAATCTCATCCAAACTTGGTCCTCTCTCACATTTCCCTCCAACAATCCATGAGAGACCAAGTCCACTTTGTAGCATCTACTCCTAGTTAAGGCATCCCCACACCCAGGAGACCCTTACACATGGCTTCCCATAGAGTCCACCTGTTAGCGCAAGGAGTCAATCCTTGACTGGATAAGGAGTAAGCCTTACACATCCTAGTTCATTTCAATTTTTGTTAAAGGGGTCGTTACAGTGGTGGGATGGCTTATTAAATATTTTGAAATGATTTTTTATGTTATTTAAAACTTTCATGCATTTGGAAAGTTGTGGCAAGTATAAATTGTGTGGGTAAAAGGTAGTATGGGGAGCATAGTTTAACTAATGGAAGAAGATGGATAGCTAGTACCTATTCCAGGAAATATTCCTATCCTAAATCAGTCACACAACTATGATGATGGCTCTTTACACAAAATCTGTTTATGCAAAGCAAACACCATTCATAAAATAGATTGCATGTATAAAGTATTCCACAAATCCTTTATTAAATCTTCACTCACATGTTCTATAGCACATATATAACTTGCAGAAAACTGAAAGCAAATAATTTACTGTTAAATCCATTAACAATTTATCACTCACACCTTACTAGTTGTTTCAATTCATATTTTAGAAGAAATTAACAAAGGAAAGAGACACACCACACATTAGATGTTCCTTGAGTCAAAAAATCCTCCGGCATGAAGAAAAAAGGTTTTTTTTATTATATTCAATCTTCAGGTAGACCAACATCCAACCTGGAAATGGTATTTACAAACAGTATATATAGCAAGAGAGGCACCAACTCCATCTCTTCTAAAAATAAGGAAACATTAATTATAACATTACATAGGTGTTAAAAGACATTACAACCTTATCTCATCGAAATCTAACAGAAAGGACAGATGGAGAATAAAGAAGAGAAGAAATCTAGGCTGAAATGCTGAGTGCGATGTTATGCTGCCCCTTTTTCTACTGATTTATCTCCTTGTGGCTTGGGTCTTTAATAAACATGTAGCTTCATTTAATAAGACCTCCAACAACCTTATAAATACCTCTCACCATCACTTGTGTTATCCATTTAGTTATGGGTTCTTATCCATCCTTAACTGGCTCGAAAAAACTTGCCGACAGGTGTAAAAATTCAATTAATTTTGGTGCTACCGGAAATTCCGGTAAAAACCTGTAACTGCGCAAAATCTGGAATGCTACCGGAAATTTCGGTAGCGTCCTTTAAAAAAAAAAATACACAGAAAATGCTGAAAATTCTGTGCAGACTTATATTCCTTGACACCTAAGTTGCCGTTCAAAATTATAACTGATAAGCAAAAAGGTATTGGTATCAAAAACCCTTTTACCTTCCCTCTATGTGTGTTGCAAATTTAACAAGCTTATCCAATTTTGTTTTGCCGCTAGCAGCTGATTTGGATCTGGTTGCTCCTGTGGGTGCTTCCTTGACAGGGGCTTTGTCCTCCTTAGAACCATTTTGTGATTTTCTTCTCTTTGCGGGCTCTGAGTGCTGTTCTGAAGGGGTTGTGTTCTTGTTTTTATTCATGGTTTTCTCTCTCTTTGAACCTTCAGGTTTACCTTCAATATCAATGACCTATGTCATTAGCCTTGGATTATGTAGAGCCTTGGACTTAAGCCTAAACTTGTTGCTGTCTTTGGTATTCCTCTTTCTGGTACCAACAACAGGTTTGACTTCTTCCCTCTTCTTCTTACTGTTGATATCATATCCAAAATCCTTAAGGATTTCTTCATCTGATGGTGTAGGCTGATACTTTTTCTGCAAATTTTACTGAATATGTGCTTCCAGAATTTTCGGTAGCACCCACACTTTTGATTTATCTGCAGTTACAGACCTTCCTCTTCTGGCTCTAGTGTAGACATTAGGAAATGGAGGAACAGGGGGCACTATTTTCATTGATTTGGGTTTTCTTGTTGAATAAATCTCTCCTTTTTCCAACCTTCTTTCAGTCTTGACTACAGAAACCTTCCCTTTTTTTCCCTTGGCCTTCTTATGAATGTTTTATTTTTTGGCCTTTCTCTTTGTTCTTATTTTTGCAGGCTGAGGGTTTGGTTGTGGAACTGAAGGTGTAGGTGCAGGTTGGCCTGCCCTGTAGAATAAAAAGTGGTCCCAAGTTTGGTTTCTCTTCCCCAACTCTTTTCAACTAGAACTTTGATTAAATCTTGATGGTATAGGCTATACTCAGAAACATCAGTGTGATTCTGAACCTTTTATGACATCTTTGTTAGGATTTTCGACAAGAAATATGGCAGATTTAATGTTTTCATCCCTTCAATATGAAAAATAAACCTCATTTGATAGAGGAACACAACTATATACCTCCTTTCACAAGTGAGGTATATATTAATAAGCTTGATAACTTATTCCCATTCATTCTTAAGATAGCTACTTGGAATGCCTTTTTCCCAAGTAGCTATTGATATCCCCTCTTGTAATAACCTGTCCTTTGAACCACATTTCTCCTTCTTGGGGAAGGTTAAAGGCTTCAACACTGGAGTCTTCAGAAACCTGCAAGGTGAGGCCATACATTGTAGCTTCCTGTCCATTAAAAGAGTTAGAAAACTCTTGAGCTACTCCTGAGTGAGAGCTCCCTAACATGGTGCATAGAGAATACCACCTTGACTGAATAAACAAGCTTCTTACCCTTGGATTTTCATCAAATAGATCTGCACCCTATGGCTCTATTCGATTTAATTTTCCACCTATTTTAGTCATCTTCAGAAAATAAATGATTCTATCTCTTGTAACTAATAGGTGGCATAATGGAGGATTTTCACCTTACAAGTGTTGCCTATATTCACCTTTGAAATCCTGTTTGAAATCCAAACTCCTTCTCAAACTATGCAATTCTAACTCCAATAGCTAAAACTTCGAATGACAGAGTTCCTACTTTTTATATGGTTTTAAAACCAAACTTTGGTTCATCATCCCATGCAAATCAACCTTCATCATTAAAAATATTCTTCATCGTGATGTGCACCATGTTATAATCTATCGTCACCTTCAGTTGGCTGCATATTTCTGTATGGAGTGCTCCAGATGTCTTGAGACAAGCGAATCTGTGACAAACAATCACGTCTGTAGTATTTGGTGTTAATTGGCCGAAATTTCTGGCAGCACTGCTATGCAGCCAGCCAAACAGTTATGGCATTGAGTGTAATAACTACGATCTCTTCCATTCAGAAAAACACCTACCTAGACATACGTATAAATGACTTGGGGTTGACAGGAAGGACGGGGTAATGGTTAAGTTCATAACTGCAAGTGACACATGGGTTCAACGTATATTACGACTTGAATTAAACTATCTGACTGCAACACGACACCTATCATGAGATATGAAAATATTTTAAAAATATTTGAGGCATATTTTCACTACAACACGTGGATTTAACTAAAGAATATGCGTTTTTTTCGTTTATTTTAAAAAACAGAATATGCTTCCAGAAATTCCGGCAACATCAGAATAAAAAAGAAAAAGACAGAAACAGGAAAATAACAGACTGTCCGAAAAGACTAAAACTGGTGCTTTCAGAAATTTCGGTAGCAAAAAAAAATAATTTAAAATTTTGAAATTTTTTGAAGTTTAATCCTAAAAATAAAACTATGGAATGGAATCATGACTTACCAAAGAACTGTGCTAACACCACCAATCCTCCCTTTTCTTGTACAATAGAGGAGCTATTGCACAAATATGGGCACATCAATATGTCCTCGCCTAGTTTTGGTCGCTAGAATTGCCTCCTCTTTACCTACCTTTTTACCCTTTCTTTCATACCTTTCATCTCCTTACTTGATCTATTTATGTTATAAACTGCAAAGGTATATCCAAAGTGTCATGTATTTGTGAATATTGATTAATGAGGCATAGTTGAAGAGAATTGTTACCTTAGCGACTTGCTAATCTGAGTTTTGATGCAGATTTGATAGGAGCTAACTAGGTTGTGGTTCGATGCCTAAACATCGCAAGCTAGCATCACTATTTTGATTTTTTAGTTGTAACAACAAAAATCCTTTAAATATCATGTATATGCTATCTTTGTAACCCGTTGGATCAATGTACAATTGTAGATGGGAAACTACCGTAGTATTAGTGGGTGTCAGTTGTTTACTGCAATGTATAAGTAATTACTCATATATGAAATATGAGGGTTAGCATATGAAAGATTATGAGTCTATAACAGTAGCTCTTTATTGTACTTTTGTTACAGTTAATGCAATTTTTGATTTCTTGATCTTTCCTTGAGTTTGTGACTTTGCCACAACCCTAATAAGGGAGTTGAGCCTACTCTCCTAACCAGGTATTGTTGGAATAGTGTGTGTTTAGTTCTTTTTTTCATTGTGTTGCATATTTCTTTTATTGCTGTAATGGTTTTGATTTCTGTGAATCTTGATTGATGTTACTTTAGCTGTTGTTATAGTAAATATTGTTGTTACTCTTATTGCTGTTAGAGTTGATTGTTGTTGCACATGGTTTTTTTGATTAATGATCATCACGAAGTTGTGTAATTGTTGCTTGCATATATATTGCATGTTAGCCTTGAAATAAATAGAAGAATCCCAGATTGACATTTAGTGTGGAATCCCATATTTAACTCCAACATTTTGGTGTCGTTGCCAGGGAGGCTATCAAGGGCATGAAAGCACAACCAATATTGATATTAGGATCAATCTCTCGTCCTGGGGAGGGAAGCTTTCTTACCCTGCTCTAGGTCCCAGGCTTAGATTTGTTGATTGCTTTATTTTTTTCTTTTTCGTTCTAGGGACCACTCTCTCATCCCGAGGAGGAAAGTTTTCTTACCCTACTTTAGGTCCCAAGCTTAAGATTTTCTAATCTTTTTATTTTTCTTTATTTTCTATTTTTAGGGGCCACTCTCTTGTCTTGGGGAGGGAGGTTTTCTTTGTTGAAATTTGCAACAAGAAACAGTGAAATTGGCATCCAGAAACAACATGACAACACCTACACTAGTGTGGGACCACAGGTCATGTAGTGATGGGTCCTAGCGATACATTAATGTGCAATTCAATTTATTTAATAAATTGGAAATGTGTCTAATTTAATTATCCCTTAATTAAATTGAACAATAAAATGTAATATTATCTCATAATCACTTGTAATAGTTAACTAAGTGTGATAGACTCTGTTAGCTCATGATTTTCGAGTTGAGGGTGGTTGGTGAGGCATGAAAAGTGATTCTATGTGTTTTAGAGTTCAATTTGCAATTAGTGAATTAGTTTAATGCATTGAGAAATTGAGTTAAAGTCTATTGAACTAGTTGTAACTATTTGTTGCACTAGTGAGAGGTCAAGTGAATTAAATAAGATTTAATTCACATGCAGTGATCTACCATGCAACTGATGATTCACTATTAATAGCTGCATGCATGTCAATTCCATTGGAGACCCAGTTGAGACAAAGGTTAATGGGAAGTTGACTATTAGTTGTGTTATTAACAAACTGCCTAGATGCAGTTAAAATACCACAGGATTTCCCATGATACTTGCGCAGTTGAGGAAGGATGAAATTCATAAGGAATAGAAATTGCATTCCTCATGAATTGCTTGAGAAAGGCAGGCTGAAGACAGGTTGAGAATTGGCTAAGTGTTGGCCTGATTTTATCTGGGTCAATGTGAGACGATTAGCAGAGTGCATGAGACTCTTATGAGAAGAGCGCATTATAATTGTTCATGATTCCTTGGTTCATTATACAGTATAGATAGAGGGGTTTTGAGTAGTAATATTTCCACAAGAAAATATCTGTGTTGTGGTTTGATTTTCTTCTTTCTTTACTTGTTGTAATTGGCGATCATGTTTATTTGTAGAAGGATTCAGTATCTTGCTTTAGTAGATCAGATGATCATATTGAATCCATTGATATACATATTTTTAATATAATTTCTACATGGTATAAGAGAATAGGAAATCACTATAGTGGAGGAGAATCTGAGTTTGTGATTGAATAGAATTTGAATTTGTAAAAGTATTCTTGGTGTGATGGGCGAATTAGGATCGAAATGGATTTCAATAGCTTGAGATTGGAGTATGCACTCGAGGGTAGCCTAACTATATTGGGTGGAAAGATAGGATGGAGGAAATAATGGAGGAAAATGGGTCGGTAGAATTCATTGATAATCACGTTCCCAAACCCACTGCAGCATATGCTGCAAATCTTAATGCTTGGCAAAAGAAGGTTGCAAGGGCGAGGAGGATCTTATTGGAGGGAGTAGGAGACCACATTGTCTCAAGTCTCCATGGAAAAGTGACTCCATATGTAATGTGGAAGGTTTTGACAGATCTATTTCAGAGTAGAAATGATCATAGACAATTGGCACTGAAGGACAAGCTCAGGAAAATCAAAATGGAGAAAGGCGACACTATTTCGGTATACTTGACCAAGTTTGTCCATTGTTGAGATGAGCTTGGGAGTGTAGGAATTACTATCGTGGATGATGAATTGGTGAGCCTAGCTCTTTTAGGCCTTCCCAAGAGTTGGCGTAGTTATTAAGACTCTGTCAATGGGAGGGAGATGCTGCCATATTGGGAGCAACTTTGGTCAGATTTGGTGCAAGAAGATTTCAGGCGGAATACCAAGGACGGATCTTCGTCTAAGGAAGATGATGAAGAAAATTGCGCCGTGGATGGTAAGGGGATGAAGGGGAAGGGAAAGAAATCCTATTCCAAATATGAGACTAGCGAAGAAGGCAAGGAGCGTGACATGTCCAGAGTGAAGTTTTTTCACTGTCACGAGCATGGACATCATGCCACTAATTGTCCACAAAAGAAGAAGAACAAGAGGGCTTCAGGATCTGCAGCTAGTGAGGCTTTGGCCTCGCAATTTGAGTTGGAATTCTTGCTGATCGCATGCATGGTGTCAAGTACGATGGGATCAGGGTGGTACTTGGATAGTGGTGCATATTTCCACATGATGGGAGATAAAGAAATTTTTAGTAGCTTGGAGGAGAAGGACCTCCAAATGCATATCGAAATGGGTGACGATGGAAGGTATAACACTACTAGGATTGGTACAGTTACTTTCCAGAGACAGTCAGGTAAACCATTTTTATTATAATATGTAATGTATGTAGCAGACTTGAAAAAGAATTTAGTTTCAGTCGCAATGTTGGAGGATAGAGGCTATGATGTTGTTTTCAGTAAAGGAAAAGCTTTCCTTCGACACAAAGCAACAGGACAAGCCAAGAATATTGGATTCGTGTGTAGGATCTCTATAAACTTGATGTAGATGGCTAGACAACATTGATGGGTAAATAAAACAAAGTGGTGGGCCAGGATGAGGGTGAGTTACACCATGGAGCTTTGAAGTTCATGCAGTAGATTTCTACGGGGCTTCCAAAGGGTACTCTTGCGTAGATAGACACATGCAAGGGATGTACCATGGGGAAGTGTGAGAAAGCCATGAGATTGTCCCTTGAGAGGGAGATGGATTTGCATGCAGATGAGGAACTCTTGGTTCCAAAGAATGAAACTCTAGAGGTGGAGTAGCCACATGCGGAGGATCATGGAGTGGCAGAAACCGCTCAAGTAGAGACACTTCGTGCCAGATGGGCAGAGGGAGTACATGCAGCTATACCTCCAACTATGAGGTGTTGCGATGTGCAAAATTAATCCCAAGAAGAAATTGGGCAAGGTACTAGAGATGGTGTATCTCATGGATCGAACCTGGCTACGAGGAGGCCACAATACAACATTAGTAGGATCAATTAGAGATATGCAGTCAGATGTCAGGAGGACAGAAATCAGAGTGACTAGTGTCAGATACTGGAGTGCAGATCAGAGTTGGCAGTGCTGCAGAGTGCATGGATGCAAATGTCAACAACGCAAAGAGTCCAATAGACATGTACAGTAGCTAGAAACACTCAGAAGACTCTAATGGCAGATGCATTGTACTGATTCAATTGTTTGGAGGATATTCAATTTTAGAAGTGTTACATGCAAAAGTTGCATGTGTGAGAAACACTAGAGAAGTGTTGCATGCAAGAGTTGCATGTGCGAACAACATAAGAGAAGTGTTGCATGCAAGAGTTGCATGTTGCATGCAAGAGTTTCATGTCGCATGCAAGACTCTGCATGTGTGCATGAAAGGACATTCCAAGGTATCGGATCGGGACAGATTGATTCCTTTCTTGTTGAGAGGGAGTGTTGAAATTTGCAACAAGAAATAGTGAAATTGCCATCCAGAAACAACATGACAACACCTAAACTAGTGTGGGACCATAGGTCATGTAGTGATGGGCCCTAGAGATACATTAGTGTGAAATTCAATTTATTTAATAAATTGGAAATGTGTCTAATTTATTTATCCCTTAATTAAATTGGACAATAAAATGTAATATTATCTCATAATCACTTGTAATAGTTAACTGAGTGTGATAGACTCAGTTAGCTCATGAATTTCAAGTTGAGGGTGGTTGGTGAGGCATGCAGAGTGATTCTATGTGTTTTAGAGTTCAAGTTGCAGTTAGTGTATTAGTTTAATGCATGAGAAATCAATTAACTCAGTTAAGTGAGTTAAAGTCAGTTGAACTAGTTGTAACTGTTTGTTGCACTAGAGAGAGGTCAAGTGAATTAAATTAGATTTAATTCACATGCAATGATCTACCATGCAACTGATGATTTACTATTAATAGTTGCATGAATGTCACTTCCAGTGGAGACCCAATTGAGACAAAGGTTAAAAGGGAAGTTGACTATCAGTTATGTTATTATAAAATTGCCTAGATGCAGTTAAAACACCATAGGATTTCCCATAATACTTGCGTAGTTGAGGAAGGCTAAATTTTTTAAGGAATATGGATTGCATTCCTCATGAATTGCATGAGCAAGGCAGGCTAAAGACAGGCTGAGAATTGGCTAAGTGTTGGCCCGATTTTTTCTGGATCAGTGTGAGATGATTAAAAGAGTGCAGGAGACTCTTGTGAGAAGAGTGCATTATAATTGTTTCATGATTCCTTGGTTCATTATATAATATAGAAGGAGGGGTTTTGAGTAGTAATCTTTTCCCGGGAAAATATCTGTGTTGTGGTTTGATTTTCTTCTTTCTTTACTTGTTGTGATTGGCGATCGTGTTTATTTTCTACAATTGATTTGTAGAAGGATTCAGTATCTTGCTTTAGTAGATCGCGTGATCGGATTGAATCCATTGATATACATATTGTTTGTATAATTTCTACATTCTTACCCTGCTTCAGGTCCTGAGCTTTAAGGATTGTTTGAATGTTTTTCTTTCCCCGGTTGTATGAACACATATCTGAATAGAAGGGGTAGAGGAAGACCCCCAATGAAATAAAGGAGGGATTTAGGTAGAATCACCTACATCCAAGAAATCATCTCAAGATATGAGTCATGGGCATCTTCACGGGTTGCTGTTAGAGTGAAATCTCATACAAATTTTTAAGGGAGCTCTGTCTTACAACCAGTACCGCCCTCAATAGTAGAATTAATCCCTTCAATGACAAGAGAATAAGAAGTAGGGAAGTTTGTCTTACAACCAGTACTGCCCTCAACAACGGAAGTACTCCCTTCAATGGCAGAAGAAGAAGAAGTAGCAAGCAGAGGATCAGAGGAACTGAACATTGTAAATTTAGAAGAAGAATAATTGAGGGAATTCATTTCGCCACTTGATTAAGGAAGTGCTGTTAAATAGACTCAACTGACTGTTATAGAACAATCAGAACATGTTGATATTCTGAGTGAGTATTGGAAATTATTCATGTCTCCTCCAACTTCTTCGATAGAATTCCCAATTGGAGATATCAGGGGTGATGCGCCCATGAGGCCTATTCATTTGAAAACATTGCCTAATTTACATGGTCTTTCTTTTGAAGATCCGGACACATTCATTTTCTAATTTGATGTTTTCTATTGGGGGTATGACTACATTTCTGATGCTCAGAAATAGAAGATATTCCTTGCCAATTTGAAAGGAGCGACCCTAAGATGGCTTATGGGTATATGAGGAAAATATATTACCTCATGGGACGATATGAAGAAGATTTTCCTAGAAAAATATCAAGACTACTGCAAATCTCAAGCTATTTAGGAAGAAATAGTTAAGTTCATGTAGAAAGAGGATGAGAATATGGAGGGTTTTGTGGAGTGTTTCAAATATAGTTTTAAGAGATAAGGCCATAATGACCTGGGCAAGGAAATCTTGAAGATTATCTTTCTCCAGGCACTGAGGGAATAAGCTTTGGAACTTTTGAATTTAGTAGGAAAATGGGACATCGAAGGAGGATTTTGACTCCATTTGTGAATTATGCATCCAGTGTTCACAAGGGGCTACAAGGAATAAGAAATAAATTCAGAACCTTAAAGTATCCAACGGTGGATTTAAAAACGCAGAGATTGGAAATTTGTTGGACAATTTAAGGATCGATATCCTGAGTACATTATCCTTAAAGCTGGACACTTTACAAGAAAATAGAAGCAGATGGAATTAGAGAATACCATGGCCATTTTTTTCCCTCAATGCAGGAAGAAACACCCACTGAAAGAAATTACCATTGAATGCTATGGAGACTTGTGCAATATGTGAATAGAGTCATTCTACCAGCTCGTGTCTGTCTCTTCCTGGGCTAAAGGAAGATTTTCAAGGAGCAAATGAAGAAGCATGTCAGTTGTATTTCATGGGTTCTAGAAAACCATGGCAACCACGACCACATAATACAAATCAAGGTATGCCTCAGGACCTTTCCTAGTATTTCAATAATTTAAATATTGGCCCTTAGTCAGTACCTTTTCCACCTTCATGGCCACAATACTGTCAATATCCAAATTGACAACCTTGGCTCCCTTAGTCTGGCCCAAACCCTTCATGGTCCCAAAATTGACGTCGGCCTCCTCCTCCTTCTGGATAGTTTCCCCAGCGTATTCCACAACAACAGTTACAACTGCCTTCTGATGTTTCCTCCAGTCCTCCCCTTCGTCTTCAACTTCCTATTCAACCTAATCCAAATCCTAATAATAAGGGGGCTCCGCAAGTTGATACACTCAACCTTCCCACGTATAGCATTTCTACCGTAGAATGTAACGAGATAAATCTGTGATCTGGTTAGGTAGTGAATGCTAAAACTTCGCCAATCATTGTTGAACATGTTGATGACGAAGTTTCAAAACCAAAACCTCAAACATCTGGGGATGAATCGAATCAAGATTTTATAAAACAACCCCCTCCTCAATCAACTGCTACTCAGGGATGCCAAGCTGATCCGCCTCATCCTGAGATATTTTCTTTGAGTAAACATAACCCTCGCTCAGAGTGTGAATTCTTAGGGAACTACAAAAATTATTTGTTAAAATCCAGTTACTTCAAGCTACGAGGGATGTATCAATTTACACTAAACAATAAGAGAATATTGTTCTAAGAAACCTGGGATAAAATCAAAGGACCCGCTTACTATCCATGTTATGGGAAAATTATCTGATATTATGTTGGGAAAGTCTATAGTGGTTAAATACGGGTATCTAGGGAACCCAATCTTGAAAATATAGATTAACGGGGTTGATATCCCGAATGTGTTGGTAGATTTGGGAGCCGTGATTAATGTTATCGCTTCTGAGACAATGATTACCTTGGGTCTGCGAAATCTTAAACCAACCCGTACTCTCTTAGAAATGGAAGACAGATCCACTGTAATACCAATAGGAAATTTGGAAGACATAACCATTTCAGTAGACTCATTGCATTACGATGTTGACCTCTTGGTATTACATACAAAGTCACTAGCTGGTGGACATCCTTTCATTCTAGGAAGGCCTTGGCTTACAACTGCAAACTCTAGGAAATATGGTGATATCTAATGGGATGGTCACAAATAACCTCATCCTTTACCTTCCTTCAGATACAAGCCCATCGAAAAATTAAAAATTCACCTTAATGCAAAGTTCCCTACCTTTAGAAAGGCTGGAGCTTGAAAATGAAAAACTGAGAACAATCCTCACTATTGGACATGTTAGCTCCCCGTAATTCTAGCAGATTGGTGAGACCAGAACTGTGGAGAGTACACTTGAACCACTTTGGGATTCTAGGATCTAGCCCTCCTGAATCCGGAGAGGGATCTCTCCAATAAAGTGAAAATATGGATTTATCTTTAAAGCTTTGGGTAATGATATTAGGCTAGTTATGAAGACTGAGGGTCTTTGTTTTGTTTTGGATGGCTGAGCATGATTATTAGTTGAGTGGAAAGTCCTAAATGGAAAGATTTTCAAAGGTGTGAAGTTGCAAGCAATCAGAACAAGCTTTGGCTAAAAAGACAGTTATAACGCTGTTTTTTAGTCCATTGGGCTATGGGGTCATAAAAGGGTTTTAATTGTGCAAAAATTCAAGAGTGATCCAAGGGGAAAGTCATCTATATCAAAAGATCTTTGAGATTAAATGATGGAATGGAAACAATAAAAGTGTTGGAGGGGTGGAAATAGATAATAATTTCAACAAGGATTTATAGTCTGTCCAAACAATAAAAAGCCTTTTAAGAAACTGTTTAAAACCAACCAAAGGGAAGGGCTCACCATAAAGCTCTTTGGAAAATCTCGTATTAAAGATAACTCAAGAGACAAACAATCCAGTAATCCGCATAATTACTTTCAGAAAGGATGAAAAACACATAAGAGAAACAAAGTGAACCTTAAGATCAGATAAGATACTTTTAAATCTAGTCTGATTTTAGCAAACACCAAGGGAAACTTTCAGAATTACCTTTGGAGAAAGAAGCTAGAAAATAGGGCTTACCATCACTTTTCTAGTCTAAATTTAATAAGCAAACAATGAAAATAACATCAAGAATAATTTTTAAAGCAAGCAGTAGGACGAGGGAACGCCAACATTCCTAATTGCTTAACTGTATTGAATGATTCTTAAATAAACAATTTAGAGGAAAACATTGAGATAAAGCTTATCAGTCAGAGAAGGGTACTGTAAACAGTAAATCCTAACTCTATGCTTGCTGTTCTTTATCAGAGAATAATGGAAAAAATGGCATACATGAAAGGAAAAACAATTAACAAAGAAAGAAGCACTTCACCAGGATCCCAAGAAACAACTTGTATATTGAAGTCAAACCAGTTACATCTTCAAGTCCAATGTTTCAGTTCAGCAATCATCTTCACTTCTCAGACTAAATATTCGATCACAAACAGAGTTTCAAGAGCCAGTGAACACTATTTACAAGTAGAAGTTTCAAGCACAAGTATATTTCAAAGTTATGCAACCAACATTTTCTCATCTTCTACAGAAGTATTTATAGAATATATGAGGAGGTGGGATGGGATAAAAGATATTGAAGGTTCAATTAATACAGATAAATGCTTCTCGACCTTTGAGGGGCTCGATGGAGAAGTTTACAGATATTTCCTTTGTATTAATTTTTTTACATTAAGAATTAAGCTCGGTGGGGGAGCTTTTGTTGACTTTTAGGCTCTGTGTCATCTTGTAATAACTCTGCTGATATTTTTGTAATTTTAATCCTCTTGGCTGAATTAACTGTTTGGCTGTATTGGGAAAATATCATCTGCTCTGATCATAACTCGACCTCCTGTTGAATACTTTGAGCCTACAGGTGGAAATCTGGTAGCTGAGAGGAATCAATTAGCCTCTGATGTGGCAGTAGAGGCATTCTCTTTCTGATAGATATTTTTGATTTCCCTTTAAATGTGTTTAATTTAGTGGATTAGGCTTTTGATTTTCAATCTTAGCCGTAATCCACGAAACTGTGAAAACAATCCTCAATATTCAATTCTGCTATGGTGAGGTTTTCAACACTGATACTCTTTGTTTTAATCTTGTTTCACTGTGTCTTGTTGATATGCAAGTGCGGCAGGGGATTTGTAGAGCTACCAGCGTTCATGAGACACCGGCAAACAGGGTGTTTGCAACCCTGTGGAACAATCCCTTTGATAGACAAAAGCCTGGAGGATCGTCATCCTCGACTTTCAACTTTCTTTTAAAATCATTTGAAAAATATTAAAAACCTGCATAAACCATAAAATAGTTATGAAATCCTGCGTATTTGGTAAAAATGCTTCAGAGGTTTCGGTTTGGAGCATAGCCGTTAGATGACAACATCCAACAGTAGAGATTTGTTTGCGGGGGTCAAAAGGAGAGCGGTGGGAGTAAATGGTGGAGATTTTAATTTAGGGCCGTTGATCTTGCAAAGATCAACGGTCGGGAGAAAATATAATAATATAACGCGACAGAGTCACTTTATGGGAAATTGGAAGAAAAACAAAGGAAAATAGGTGCAAAACCCTTTGGCGGAAGAAATGCATTGAAATGGAAATTGGGGTTTTCGGATAATTTGTAAGCCGTTGGATTAGATTGGCCCCTTAGATCAATGGTTAAGATTGGTCTAGGAAGTCCTTTGGTGAAGGCGGAGGGCGATAGTTCAAAGGCCAGATTAAATCTGAGCCGTTGATTTGCAGAGATCAACGACGAGGAACAAATGCGATGAAATGCCGTGGAAAGGGGGAAAATGGTTTCAAAGGAGAAAACAATGGGTTTCGCGCGGTGAAAGGGCAGGTAGGGGGTTTCACCTTTTCGAATGCGATATGCGTTCCTACCCGACACGTGGCATTTCAATACCGCCTATTTCGCGTGATTTCTGGGGATTAACGGACATGCTCAAAGTTACGCAAAAATGTGCATCTACTGTCAGATCTAGGGTCTTAGATCTGACAGCTGTGGAATGAGCGCGATAAAAAATAGGTGCGCGGGTGATAACAGGTGGGGCAGGGGGAAGGCGGTATTAACCTGAACCGTTGGATCAAAAGATGAATGGCTGAGATCAAATCTGGAGGGAGGCAGGACCCACAGGAGTCAGGCCTGTCGGGATAAATCTGGGCCATTGGATCAAGGAATGAATGGCTCAGATCTAATCTTTGGGCCTAATGAACAAATATGCAAAGTGGAGAAAGGGGTTAATATGGGCCGTTGATCTGCAGAGATCAACGGCTGAGATTTGGCCAAAAACATTATGAAGCGGGGTGTATGAATTTTTAGCTAAGGTCGGGAAAATTGATCTGGGCCATCAGATCTTCACATGTGGACGGCCCAGATGTAATCGGAGCTTTCGCGATCGGCGGGGCAATCGATATGGGAGCGCCGAAGCAATTGACTGTGGGCCGTCGATCTGCAGATCAGATCGATGGTGGAGGATGAATCGAAAGACCACCAATCGGAGGCGGCGAATAAAATAATACACTGCGTCAATGGAATTCTCTGATGCGATATAGCGCTGGCCATTTGATTGGTCCAAGATCAATAACGGAGAAGGGCTCCGACCAATGAATGGGTGAGACCCTTTATATCACATGAAAATAAAAAATTTATGAAATACAAAGGGTTTATGGTGTCGGGTGGGTTATATAAGGAGGCTTGGCACCCGACTGCGGGGCCTTCGGATATATGAGAATGATAAAGGGACCGGGGTTAAAACATATAAAGGGCCAATCGCATCGGAACAATGGTGCAGGCCTTTTCAATCTACCCATTTGTAAATCTCTGATGCGAGATCGTGTGGATCGTTGATCGGGTTTTTAGATCAATGGTCTTCATCAATTAATAACATGAACCGGCGGGCTTAAAATAAAACTTAGAAAAGTGGGTTTTTGCGAATATACAAAGGGAAAAAGTGATCGGGAATGCTTTATTCACAAATTTTAGCGCTCGATTGCGGGGTCTGTGGTTATATGAAGCGAAAACAAGCTTGGGGATTATAAATAGAGGCCAATCACATCGGAACTTTTTGTTAACACAAACAAACGCGCCTATTGATTGTTTCCAATGCGAGACTTCACAAACCATTTGATTGGTTTTAAATCAACGGTCGAGATTGATTTAAATCATGAACGACGGGTTTCCCTTATAAGATATAAAAAATGGGTTTTTTTTAAAATGCAAAGGGAATTATGCATCGGGAAGGTTTATTTACAAGTTTTAAGCACTCGATTGTGGGCCTTTGGTCATGCGAAGTGGTAAAAGGATCGGGGGTTAAGTATAAATGGGTTAATCAGATCGGAGGTCTTAACACAAAAAATAGACTTGCGCGCTCTGATCATTTCCAATGCGATAAGTGCCTAATGGGTATAGCACCTGGTTCTAGGGCATGGGCACATGTGGGGAAGTTGTTAGGACTTAGCCCAAAGGGGCTTAAGCCTATAGTCAAAAAACTTATTTTTTATGATTTTTTCAAGGTTTTTTTGATGGATTTGGGGGTTTCGACAAGGTTCAAAAATAATTTTTAAACCTTGTAAAAGGATTTTCATGAAGGGGGAAGGGAAATAAATTAAAAATAGAGGAATTTGATGGGGGAAAAAGGGAATAAAATGAAGGTTAGTTTTGAGTGGATGGGGGGAAAATGGGATTTTGCAGCAGTCTTTTCTCTATGAAAATAGGAGAATTTCTAAGTTTAAAAGGGAAACAACAGTGAAGATTAAACAAGGGGCATGATGTCTTCATTTGTCTTCAAGAGATAACATTTTTAGCAATAAAACTTGTTTCTTGAAGGCTCCAAATGTTTTAGCCACCTTTTGATATAACAAATTTTATAAGTGGCTAATAGTGGCTCCACTTGGGGATGGTGCCTTCTTGAAGGCATCAAGAATTTCAAACTTGCATTCTCTGGGGGGTTGATCAGTGCCTCATCCATTGGGCTGCAACTTTCCTTACTTGGACGATCTTCTTTTGCTTTGAAAAATGTTAGCAACCATGAAAAAACAATGGATCTTCACCAACACAAGCTTTTTGCCTACCCAATCCTACTGATCTAACATTTTTTCTTCTTTAGAGTGCACTTGGATTGGAAAACTATTTTACAAACATTTTATTTTTTTGAAAGCAAAAAACCAATATAATTCTACTTCTTATGTCTCCATGAACTTAGATTAAACAGTCGAGTCCACAAGTTTCTCTACCTAATCTACTATCTATTAGGATTAAACAGTCTAACAGATTTTTATTCACTAATTTCTAAGACAGAAATTCAAAAGCATACAAGTCAGGATTGAATAGTCCAACTTGTTGCTGATCTATGGCATAAAAACAAGCTGCACATAGATATTATTTTACAGAAAATTAAATCAAAATGGAAGGCCTAAGATCTGAAAGTTCTAAGCACGACCTTCTCCTTTCTTCAGCTCTGTTTTTTGAGTTTATTCGAGCTGTTTTTTCTTGTTATCTGGTTCAGATTTTGAGCTGATTAGAACCAGTTTTCTTCTGTCTTTGACTCAGAATTTTAAACAGATTTGAGTCATTATTCTCTTGGGAACCGAGGTTTAGATTTTAAGCTTGTTTGAACCGTTAATTTCTATCCTAATCTACCTAATTGATAAGCCAAGATTAAGCTGTTTGGAAAATCTGATTCACTAACCTATTAACAAATAATTTAAAACTAATTAGCCATGATTAGGCTATATGGCTAACTAGGAGTATGTTTTTCAGGAGTGGCATTTGAGCTTGCACAGTTTCAGAATTTATTTATCCTTTTTGGTATGGGGCTGTACCTTTATTGTTTTTACAATCTGCTCTCTTTTCTTTCTTCTATTGTTTTTTTATTTTTTATTTTTCTAACTTTGAATGTGATGGTGGATGAAATATTTATAATGAGAAAAAAAATAAAAAGGCTTTCAGAACATGATTGGATCAAGAGAAGTAATGTTTGAGCATCCTGCCATTGACAGGACCCCCAAACAGTTCAACTCCATTCAACTCCTGTAAGAAATAAGCATTATTACCAGCAGCAGAATGAATGAGTTAAGGGCCAAGCCATAAGTTATCAAATTTTCCATGCTTGCCCTTGTCTTCTCTCCTTGAATCCCACTTTAACAGTTTGTCCCCAATATTGAAATTGCTGGCCTTTGTTCTTCTGTCAAAAAACTTTTTGATGCTATTCTGCTTCTGTAATGCTTTGTTATAAACCTCCTCTCTGGTTTGCTGAAGATGAATAGTCTGATTTATCCTTCTGACCATGTCATTATCTTCAGACTGAACCTCTTGAAACAACTTCATAACTGGTACACCAAGGCTGGTAGGAAAAATTGCATCTGTACCATACACAAGCTGGTAGGGTGACATGCCAATAGATTTCTTCAATGTCAATCTATTAGCCCATAGTGCATGGACTAGCTTTGTGTGCCAATACTTCTTGTTGTCCTCCAATAGCTTCTTGATTATGTTCACCAAACTCTTGTTTGAGGATTCTGCCAGTCCATTACCTTGAGGGTAATAGGCCGTTGAATGATCCAATGTTATTTGATATTTGTGACGTAATTCAACCATCTTCTTGGATCCAAATGCTGCTGCATTATCAATGATAATATTTCTAGGATAGCCAAATCTAGAGAGGATATTAGTCTCCATGAATTTTATTATGACTGAGTCATTGGCTTGCCTAGAAGGAATGGCTTCTATCCATTTGGTGAAGTAGTCTGTGGCAGTGAGAATCCATTTATGCTGGGCAGATGAGGGTGGATGGATTTCTCCTATGAAGTCAAGTCCCCACTGTTGAAAAGGAGCTTCAATAGTGATTGGATGAAAAGGTAAGGGTAACAACTTTCTTTTTCCTTCAAAAAGTTGGCATTTATGACAGGAAATTATCATCTTGTGTACATCAAGAAAGAGAGTGGGCTAATAGTAACCAGCCCTTAGGATTTTTTTGGCTGTTGTCTTCTAGTAAAGGTGGCCTCCACATTCTCCTTCATGGAATTCATGCTTAACCTTCTCTGCATCATACTCAGGCAAACATTTAAGCAATATCCCACTTGCATTTTTCCAATAAAGACATTTATCTATAATGCAATAGTTTACAACTTTTAGCTTCAAAAACCTTGCCTTTGTTTTTGACAGACCGGGAAGTGTATTCAAATTTAGCAAAACATAAAGAATATCAACATACCAAGAGGAATTCATAAAATGGTCTTCAACAATGGGAGTCGAGATTTCCTTTTGTTCATCTAAAACATTTATCAAATTAATATCAAGAACTTCAAAATTTGATTCAACCATTAATCTAGCTAGACCTTGGCCTTTGATGAGTTTAGTGGGATTTATCTCTAAATGATATTCAAGAATAACAACTATCCACTTACCTCTCTTACCATCTGGGTCCTGTGTTAGAATGTCTTTCAAAACTAAATTTGGGACAAAGGCAATGATGTGTGAGTGAAGGATGTATACTTTGAAGTCTTTTAAAGCCTTGACCAAAGCAAAAGCTTGCTTTTCCATAATGTTATACTTCAAAGGAGCATCTCTCAATGCCTTGCTAAAGAATGCAATAGGCTTCTCTTGTTCTTGTGGATTTTTCTGTAAAAGGACAACAACTATTGTATGTTCTGATGCAAATGAAAAAATATAAAAATATTTTGAAAAATCAGGACTTATTAGGACTGGTGTTTTGGTTAACGCTTGTTTCTCCAGCTCAAAGGACTTCTTTGCTTCCAAGGTCCACTTAACCCCCTGCTCTTTTTTCAGCATGTTTGTAATGTTCCTAAGGAGCTCAGCCAAGTTGGGTATGAACCTTCTTAAGAAATTAATCTTTCTAATGAAAGATTGTAGTTCCTTGATGTTTCGAGGATGAGAGATTTGCAATATGGCCTCAATCCTCTTTGGATCTATCTTAATACCCTCTTCTAAAATAATGTGCCCAAGAAGTTTACCTTCTTGAAGCCCAGACAGTGTTTTCTTAGGGTTCAAATATATCCCAAACTTTCTGCATTTCTTGAATAATTTTCTCAAATGTTCTAAGTGCTCTTCATCTGTTTTCAAAAACACAGTGACATCATCAAGATAAATAATGATGAAGTAGCCCAATTCTTCTGAGAATGCTATGTCCATGGCTCTTTGGAAAGTTTCACCAACATTCATTAGACCAAAGGGCATTTTCACATACATGAAAGTGCCCCAAGGTGTAGTAAAGGCTGTCTTTAATTGATCATTAGGGTGAACTAAAATCTGATTGTACCTTGAATAGCCATCAAGCAAAGAAATTCTTTCGGAACCAACTAACCTATGTAAAATATGGCCCATTTTGGGTAAAGGGTAGTTGTCCTTGAGTTAAGATTTGTTTAAGTCTATAAAGTCTATACAAAGCCTAATCTCTCCTGTTTTCTTCCTAATTGACACCAGATTAGATACCCACTCAAAATATCTAATAGGGACAATAATACCAACTTCATACATTTTCTTGATTTCCTTCTTAACCAAGGGTAACTGAACAGGGTTTATTCTGCGCAGTTTTTGTTTAAATGGCTTTTGGTTTTCCTTGAGAGGGATTTTATGCTGAATTATTTCAGTGTCATAGGATTTCAGATCCTCATAACTCCACGCAAAAACATTAGAAAATTCTTTAAACAACTCTATGTATTTGAGTTTAATGTGAGTTGGTAAAGTCTTAGACAGTTTGATCATCATTGGTTTTTTTTCACTGCCTATATTACACTCTTCAACTTCAGTCTCTATAGGCTCCAGTTTTGGCTTCTTGGCCACATCGTTAAAATCAAACAACTCTTTTAAAGGGGATAGACCCTTCGGAAAACTCTGATTGTTAGACTGCAAGGTTTTTAAGTCCTCCATTTCTATCTCTGCAATCATTTCTGTTGTGTTTTCAAGTTTGCTAGATAACATGTTTATATCAGCAAGCTCAGGAGACTCTTCTTCTTCACCAAGAAAATTTTGTTCACTAGGGCAATCTGTTTCATAGTCTGAATCCGAACTGGGTAGTTCAAATTCATTTCTGAACTGCATGAAGTCTTCTATTTGTTTGTCTCCGTCAAAAACTTGCCAATATTTCTTGTTATCAGGAACGGTTGGTCTGAATTTAATCTGAGTTGTACATTCTTTGGTTTCATATGGCATTAAACATGTTCTAGCAGCAAAGGCCAAACTGTGGGCCATGATATTTTTTCTTCTCGGGACAAAAATCAATTGGGATTCCTAAATTTTTTTTAATAAATCCACGACATCGTTTTGGTAGGCTCTAATTCTAGGGTGATTAGCGTTGTATTCCCCGTTGACTTGCCTAATGATTAATTCTGAATCCCCATGCACTTTAATTCTTTTGGCTCCTAACTTTTTTAACAAATGTAAGCCTAAAAGAAGGGATTCATATTCTGCTATGTTATTTGAACACTGAAAGTTTAATCTATAGGAAAGGCTTTCTGTGTGGTTGTTCTCAGTGTTGCGTATCTAGACCCCTGCACCAGCGTTGCTCCTAGTGCAGGACCCGTCAAAGTCCATAATCCACAGAGGATTAGTCTCGGGTCCAACAGTTGGGTCACTATCCTTCTCAAAAAATGTGCTTTCGGATTGTTCTCGAATATCAACACTCTGTCGAATTTGTTTTTATTCCTCATGTATTTCACTAGGTTGAGGATTGTTTTCTTGACTCTCAAGGTTAAAAAGAGATGGACGCATGATTTGTAGTTCAAGACCTGTGTGTTTTTTGCTGTTGTTCATGGGTTCAACAAAATGTTTAGACACTTCTGTGTTGTCTTCATGCTCCTCTCTATCAGCCATTAACTCAGTTAAAGTGACTTGTTCACTGAATGTTTCATTATTAAACAGGAAAAATGAATTGAGGCCTGTATTTACAGAGTACAGAGGAGAGTTTTGTGGTCTGTCTTGGCTAGTAACCATGTACTGCTTATGGGACTCCCTGTAAAGTCTTCTTGTCTGATTGAAAACAAGGATGGTTGCATGGGTCATGTCCATCTGCATAGTCCCTTGTAGCTTAGCTCCCCAAGATGTAGATAACAACATACCATACTTTGGGGAACATTAGCCACAACGATATCCATTACTAAGAATTTGGCTGGGATCTGAGGTAAGTTAACACAGAGGTCTTTGATTAATCCTAAACATTTTACTCTGCTTGAGTCGAATGAGTAAAGATCTTTATAAGGTCTGGTGATTTCTAGGCCCAGGCTCTCCATTACAGCTTTTGGCATTAAATTGTGAGAGGCCCCTGAATCATGCATATCGTTATGCAAAATCTTGTCATGAACATTTAAACTTACATAAAAGGGAGGAACAAGTCCCTCTTGATATCTACCTTCAATCTTAGGACCAAATATAAGTTCTGGTTGGTCATCGTTAAGATTGACAGTGTCATTATTCTCCTCTATGTTTAAAGGCTTCAAAATTTGGGTTCTATATAAATTTTGGGTAGCTAACTTAGTAAGGGGAACCGAGATTTTAATTCTGGAAATTTCCTGCTCTAGGCTGAAAGTAATCTGATTCTTTGAAGTGCTTGTTTCAGCCTTGTTAACTGCCACTCTGTCAGCAAAAGTTGTTTGTTGACTTGCTCTATTTACTTTTGACAAAATTGTTTTCACAGGAGTACAAACTGAGGTATTAGTACTACTAAGGTCTGCACTCTGTTTTGCATTGTTTTGAGTGCTTTTCTCTTTACCTTTATCAGAATTTCCAGCCACTGTTTTTTCCTTTTGTTTTACAATTTTGGGTTTATTTACAGTGCTGTTTTGTGAAGATTTTTCAGAGGTTTTGTTGTTGGGAGTTTGTTGATTGCTTTTACTCCTAAGGTCATATTCCCTTTGAGACTCTATGATAAAATTTTCCATGTCTTGATAATAACTTTCATCATTATATCTTTTGTCATCGTAGGGTGTATACAGACCTTGTTTTCTATCATAATGGACTTCAAAGTCATCATTATCTACTCCCAAAATATTGATATCATCATCCTCTGTTTGTTCATTTTCATCCTCAACCTCACTCACATAGTTTTGATGAAAGGGAGGAGTGATCTGTTGATCATCTTCCCTTGGTCTATTTTGAGGCTGGTTCCTTTTGAAATTCTGATTTTGGTTTTGGTTTCTATTTTGAGGAGTAGTTTGGTTTTGGCTTACTTGTGATCTCTCTAGTATGCTCATTTTCTTCATCATATCCTCCATCATTCTTTCCATCTTTGAGCTGGTAGTAGAATGTGTAGATTCCTCTCTAAAGGACACTCTCTTCTCATTCTTCATTCTTGCTATTTCTTCATCAAGTTAACTTCCACAGCAAGAGCTCCCTTTTGCATATCTTCAAGAGTTAAAGGGTCTCTCTCTCTCAGCTGATAGGCCATTTCAGGGTCAAACCCTTCAGGAAACTTGTTTAACGCTGAGCCTTGTGGACGTTTTAGATCTGGGGGAAGTGCATTATACACACTGTTAAATCTAGTGCAATAAGCTTGTACACTTTCCCCAGTATTTCTGTGGAGGTTCTTGTAATCAGAAAGTATTTGAAGAGGGTTTTTTCTGACTTCCCATTTTTTTAAGAATGTCTGATGGAAGCCTTGGAGATCATTTATACTGTAAGGGGTTAAGCCTTTAAACCATTTTCTTACTTCTCCCCCTAAACTCTGAGCAAATAATCTAAGTTTGACAGATTCATCATCAATTTCATTTTTGTCAAAGTAGTCATTCATTTTATTCACATGTTGTGATACAGTGGTAGCATTATTGGCATCATACAATGGTATTTTGGACTGGTAGTCTTGTGGAATATTTACTAAGGGCAAAGGAAGGACCAACGGGGCATACCATGCTACCATGATAGGAGGTGGGGGTGGATTTACAAGAGGTGGATTAACAAGAGGAAAGGTGGGCAAGAATGGAGTGTTTTGAATAGTGGATGTAGGATGAATAGATGTGGATGGACCTGGAATAGATTGCTGAGATGATCTTGGATGAGAGACACCTAAATTGTAAAGGAAATGTAAATCAGGTGGTGTTGTTTCTCTACTACCAGGGTGTTCACTTGTTTCCGGGGATGAAAGTGAAGACTCAGAACCTAGCTGATCTAAATCATCAAGAGACCTAGTTCTAAATGGATTTCTTAAGTCTACTTGTGATTGTTGTAGAGCTGCAAGATTTTAGGAACTGAATTATCTCTCAAGGGTGATCTGAAAACAATTGAAAATTTTATCTTAGGAGACTTCCTAAGGATACTTTCTGGGTTATCAACTATCTCAGGTGCGTTTGGGTCAGGGTAGGCTCTAGTATGAATCTTTCTAGGAGCCACTATGCTGTGTTTTTCAGACCCTACTAAACAAGAAAAGTTCAACCAAATATGACAGTCTTTAAGAGGTTAACTGATCTATTTTAAACAAGAAAATTTTTAATCCTAAAATCCTTCTAACTGAGTTTAAATGATGTTATGACGATAAGGGGTCTTCCCAGTGGAGTCTTAAGGTCTGTTTAGGATTTGTGGAGTTGCAAAGTGGAAGATTTTAGCTCTTTTGGAGGTAAAAGGTTTTATGGTCCACCACCATGTTTATTGAATACTAATCTGAAATATTTTTGGGTTTTTTGAGTTATTTTTCAGTCCTATGGGTTCTTAAAAGTATCCTAAATTTGTTTCCAAAACTTAGCTATGGTTAAGAGACAAAGAAAGTCTACTCTTATGGTTAAGCTAGCTGATCCTTCAAGGTTTGATAAAGTCTTATGAGAATCCTAAGGTGTCCTTAGTTTGTCACTAATTCAAACAAGTTTTACCATGATTACCATTGCTTGGTAGTGCTTGAAAAGGGCTACTTTAACTCACTGCACAATGTTCTTGAATTTAGGATTTTCCTGAGTCCTAAGGTGTACTTAAGCTGTCATTTAACTCAGAAAGTCCCCAGTGGAGTCGCCAGAAATGTTAGCTCCCCATAATTCCAGCAGATTGGTGAGACCAGAACTGTGGAGATTACACTTGAACCACTTTGGGATTCTAGGATCTAGCCCTCCTTAATCCGGAGAGGGATCTCTACAATAAAGTGCAAAGATGGATTTATATTTAAAGCTTTAGGTAATGATATTAGGCTAGTTATGAAGACTGAGGGTTTTTGTTTTGTTTTGGATGGTTGAGCATGATTATTAGTTGAGTGGAAAGTCCTAAATGGAAAGATTTTCCAAGGTGTGAAGTTGCAAGCAATGAGAACAAGCTTTGGCTAAAAAGATAGATATAATGCTGGTTTTTAGTCCATTGGGCTATGGGGTCATAAAAGGGTTTTAATTGTGCAAAAATTCAAGAGTGATCCAAGGGGCAAGTCATCTATATCACAAGATCTTTGAGATTAAATGATGGAATGGAAAAAATAAAAGTGTTGGAGGGGTGGAAACAGATAATAACTTCAACATGGATTTATAGTCTGTCCAAACAAGAAAAATCCTTTTAAGCAACTGTTTAAAACCAACCAAACTGCAGGGCTCACCGTAAACCTCTTTGGACAAGCTCGTATTAAAGATAACTCAAGAGACAAACAATCCAGTAATCCACATAATTACTTTCAGAAAGAATGAAAAACACGTAAGTGAAACAAAGTGCAACTTAAGATAAGATAAGATACTTTTAATCTAGTCTGCTTTCAACAAACACCAAGGGAAACTTTCAGAATTACCTTTGGAGAAAGAAGCTAGAAAATAGGGCTTACCATCACTTTTCTAGTCTAACTTTAATAAGCAAACATTGAAAATAACATCAAGAATAATTTTTAAAGCAAGCAGTAGGACGAGGGAACACCAAAATTCCTAACTGCTTAATTGTATTGAATCATTCTTAAATAAACAATTTAGCGGAAAACATTGAGATAAAGCTTATCAGTCAGAGAAGGGTACTGTAAACAGTGAATCCTAACTCTATGCTTGCTGTTCTTTATTAGAGAATAATGGACAAAATGGCATACGTGAAAGGAAAAACAATTAACAAAGAAAGAAGCACTTCACTAGTGATATAGACCAGGATCCCAAGAAACAACTTGTATATTGAAGTCAAACCAGTTACATCTTCAAGTCCAATGTTTCAGTTCAGCAATCATCTTCACTTCATAGACTAACTATTCGATCACAAATAGAGCTTCAAGAGCCAGTGAACACTATTTACAAGTAGAAGTTTCAAGCACAATTATATTTCAAAGTTCCGCAACCAACATTTTCTCATCTTCTAGAGAAGTATTTATAGAAGATATGAGGAGGTGGGATGGGATAAAAGATCTTGAAGGTTCAATTAATACAGATAAATGCTTCTTGGCCTTTGAGGGGCTCGATGGAGAAGTTTACAGATATTTCCTCTGTATTAATTGTTTTACATTAAGAATTAAGCTCAGCGGGGGAGCTTTTGTTGACTTTTAGGCTCTGTGTCATCTTGTAATAACTCTGCTGATATTTTTGTAATTTTAATCCTTTTGGCTGAATTAACTGTTCGGCTGTATTGGGAAAATATTGTCTGCTCTGATCATAACTCGGCCTTCTGTTGAATACTTTGAGGCTACAGGTGGCAATCTAGTAGCTGAGAGGAATCAATTAGCCTCTGATGTGGCAGTGGAGGAATTCTCTATCTGATAGATATTTTTGATTTCCCTTTAACTGTGTTTGATTTAGTGGATTAGGCTTTTGATTTTCAATCTTAGTCGTAATCCACCAAACTGTGAAAACAATCCTCAATCTTCAATTTTGCTGCGGTGATGTCTTCAACACTGATGCTCTTTGTTTTAATATTGTTTCATTGTGTCTTGTTGATATGCAGGTGTGGCAGGGGCTTTATAGAGCTGCCAGCGTTCATGAGACACTGAAAAACAGGGTGTTTGCAACCCTGTGGAACAATCCCTTTGATAGACAAAAGCCTGGAGGATCGTCATCCTCGGCTTTCAACTTTATTTTAAAATTATTTGAAAAATATTAAAAACTTGCATAAACCATAAAATAGTTATGAAATCCTGCGTATTTGGTAAACTTCTTCAGAGGTTTCGGTTTGGAGCATAGCCGTTAGATGACAGCATCCAACGGCAGAGATTTGTTCACGGGGGTCAAAAGGAGAGCGGTGGGAGTAAATGGTGGAGATTTTAAGTTAGGGACGTTGATCTTGCAGAGATCAACGTTCAGGAGCAAATATAATAATATAACGCGACAGAGTCACTTTATGGGAAATTGGAAGAAAAACAAAGGAAAGTAGGTGCAAAAACCTTTGGCGGAAAAATGTATTGAAATGGAAATTGGGGTTTCCGGATAATTTGTAAGCCGTTGGATTAGATTGGCCCCTTAGATCAACGATTAATATTGGTCTAGGAATTCCTTTGGTGAAGGCGGAGGGCAATAGTTCAAAGGCCAGATTAAATCTAAGCCGTTGATCTATAGAGATCAACGACGGGGAGCAAACACGATGAAATGCCGTAAAAAGGGGGAAAATGGTTTCAAAGGAGAAAACCATGGGTTTCGCGAGGCGAAAGGGCGGGTAGGCAGTTTCACCTTTGCAAACGCGATATGCGTTCCCACCCGACACGTGGAATTTCAATACCGCCTATTTCGCGTGATTTCTGGGGATTAACGAACGTGCTCAAAGTTACGCGAAAATGCACGTCTACCGTTAGATCTGGGGTCTTAGATCTGATGGCTGTGGAATGAGCGCGATAATAGATAGGTGCGTGGGTGATAACAGGTGGGGCAGGGGGAAGGTGATATTAACCTAGACTGTTGGATCAAAAGATGAACGACTGAGATCAAATCTGGAGGGAGGCAGGACCCACAGGAGTTAGGCCTGTCGAGATAAATTTGGGCCGTTGGATCAAATAATGAATAGCTCGGATCTAATCTTTGGGGCTAATGAAAAAATATGCAAAGTGGAGAAAGGGGTTAATATGGGCCGTTGATCTGCAGATATCAACGACTGAGATTTGGCCAAAAACATTATGAAGTGGGGTGTATGAATTTTTAGCTAAGGTCGGGAAAATTGATCTGGGCTGTCAGATCTTCACACGTGGACGACCCAGATGTAATCAGAACTTTCGCGATCGGTGGGGAAATGGACATGGGAGTGTCGAAGCGATTGACTGTGGGTCGTCGATTTGCAGATCAGATCAACGGTGGAGGATGAATCGGAAGACCACCAATCAAAGGCGGCGAATAAAATAATACACTACACCAATGGAATTCTTCGATGGGATATAGCGCTGGCTGTTTGATTGGTCGAAGATCAACAACAGAGAAGGGCTCCGACCAATGAACGGGCGTGACCCTTTATATCACATGAAAATCAAAAATTTATGAAATACAAAGGTTTTATGGTGTTGGGCGAGTTATATAAGGAGGCTTGGCGCCTGATTGCAGGGCCTTAGGATATATGAGAATGATAAAGGGACCGAGGTTAAAACATATAAAGGGCCAATCACATCGGAACAATGGTGCGGGCCTTTTCAATCTACCCAGTTGTAAATCTCCGATGCGAGATCGTGTGGATCGTCGATTGGGTTTTTAGATCAACTGTCTTCATCAATTAATAACATGAACCGGAGGGCTTAAAATAAAACTTAGAAAAGTGGGATTTTGCAAATATACAAAGGGAAAAATTGATCGGGAATGCTTTATTCACAAATTTTAGCGCCCGATTGCAGGCTCTGTGGTTATATGAAGCGAAGAAAAGCTTGGGGCTTATAAATAGAGGCCAATCGCATCGGAACTTTTTGTTAACACAAACAAACGCACCTCTTGATTGTTTCTGATGTGAGACTTCACAAACCATTTGATTGGTTTTAAATCAACGGTCGAGATTGATTTAAATCATAAACGGCGGGTTTCCATTATAAGATAGAAAAAATGGGTTTTTTTTAAATGCAAAGGGAATTATGCATTGGGAAGGTTTATTTACAAGTTTTAAGCGCCCGATTGCGGGCCTTTGGTCATGCGAAGTGGTAAAAGGATCGGGGGTTAAGTATAAACGGGCTAATCGGATCAGAGGTCTTAACACAAAAAATAGACTTGCGCGCTCTAATCATTTCCGATGCAATAAGCGCCTGATGGGTCTAGCGCCTGGTTCTAGGGCGTGGGCACATGTGGGGAAGTGGTTAGGACTTAGCCCAAAGGGGCTTAAGCCTATAGTCAAAAAACTTATTTTTTATGAATTTTTCAAGGTTTTTTGATGGATTTTGGGGTTTCGGCAAGGTTCAAAAATGAATTTTAAACCTTGTAAAAGGATTTTCATGAAGGGGAAAGGGGAATAAATGAAAAATAGAGGAATTTGATGGGGGAAAAAGGGAATAAAATGAAGGTTAGTTTTGAGTGGAGGGCGGGAAAAATGGGATTTTGCAGCAGTATTTTCTCTATGAAAATAGGAGAATTTCTGAGTTTAAAAGGGAAACAACAGTGAAGATTAAACAAAGGGCATGATGTCTTCATGTGTCTTCAAGAGATAACATTTTTAGCAATAAAACTTGTTTCTTGAAGGCTCCAAATGTTTTAGCCGCCTTTTGATATAACAAATTTTATAGGTAGCTAACAGGACATGTCCTCTGTTTTAAGGATGAAACAGAGGATGATGCATATTGGTATAATTTATTGGGTTAAATTAAGACATCGTTTTTACTTATCAATCTAGGTTGGTAAAATTAGAAGCACAACAAGGTATATGGATCTTAGATTAAACTAGTGTAGGAAGTAATTATTTAGATGAAAATAATGAAAATGCATATTAAAAATTCAAATTGTTGAAAACAAGGCATTGAAATTATGATCTAAAGGAAAGAGTGTAATGAATCTTTATGGAGCATAGCCAATAAGGAATTGGCTCAAACTTAAAGGTCCCGATTTTCCTTCCTCATTATCCCTATTCCAACAAGATCAGTTCCACCATAAAACATATCATAATCAAAGTAGCAAAGATCAAATGCATAAACACAATTTCCAGTTCAGTTCTTAATATAGAAGGAAGAGGATCTAACTTAGATGCCTTGGTTTACCTTCCCTACTTAAACCAATTATTGAAAGGAAATCATTCAAAAACATAGATGAACATGGAATATAATGAATCTATTCAAAAAATATTCATAAGAAACTATAAAGGAAACAACAATATAAAATACTCACAATTATACACAAAATTACATTGCAGTGTACTTAGCTTAGAATGGGGGCCCTCCACCTTTTCTTTGTACACTTGAAGACTATCAACTACAATAGACCAGAAATCACATCCCACAACAAGAATATTGAGAAATAGAAGGAAAGTTATTCAAATTATATTCAAAAATAGATAAGTCTCAAAAATCATAATACATGTTCATAAGTGCCAAATGGTTGTGCTTAAATAAGCCAAAAATATAACAAAATTAGCTAAATTAGCTAAAAAATTCTATAAGAGTCCTAATCCATCTACTTAGGTCAAACTTGTCTGATAAAATCCCACTAAATCACAAAATTGCCCCTTTTAGTTAGGGATTTCTGGGTGACTGGTCAAGTTTGACTAGCGTTGACAAGGCGTGTTTGGACTCAATTGGAATATGCCAATAGGAGTATGTCCATCCTTGGTTCCCAAGCTTCTCAAATATATCTTCAATTTCCACCCAGGTGTCCTGCACATACGACTTCAAAGGAGCCATTAAGGGAAATTCTGTTTCTATTAAAAATATTTTTTAATACCCAATTTTTACTAAAAATTAAAAGACATAATTATTTTACCTTAATGTGAAAAAAGAGGAAAAGACATGGCGAATATGATCATGATATGGTGGTAAGGGATGATAGAAAGGTGGAATATGCATGGTGAAAAATGGTCAAAATTGAGAGCCAATAATGGCATCAGTACTTTTATCAGCAATCCCCATTCCATTTTTGATTCAAATCTCCAATTGCTAGAATCTGTTATGAGTTGTAATATGCAGGAAACCATTGAAATGGAAACCAAAGTTCTATAGTTGCACCCCAGGACAATGTCCTTGTAGAAATTGAACCGGGGAAAACATTGAATATCAATCTGAATCTTTCATCATCCCAGTTTGAATGGTTACTAAAAGTCTTGAAGGACCATAAGGAAGCCTTCGCCTGGGAGTATACAGACATGGAGGGAATCCCTGCTGATTTATGTACCCATCAATATACATTAAAGAATATTTTCGACCTATGAGACAACCGCAAAGAAGAATGAATCTCACCCTCAAAAACATTGTTAAAGACACAATTCAGAAGTTACTGGATGTAGGATTTATCTACCCCATCTCAGACAGTCAATGGGTATCACCACTAGTCATTGTTCCTAAAAAGAATAGCAAGTGGAAAATTTGTGTTGATTATAAGGAACTAAATAAAGCAACCTTAAAAAATCATTTTCCTTTGGCCTTAATTGGCCAAGTCCTTGATACATTAGTCGGAAAGAATATTTTTCCCCTTTTTGAATGGATTTAGTGGGTATAACCAAATACAAATAGCTCTCGAGGATTAGGATAAGACTACCTTCACATGTCCTTGGGGAACATTCACATATCAGGTCCTTCCATTTGGTCTCTGTAATGCACCTGCTACCTTTCAACGGGCAATATTAGGAATTTTTTCTAATCTAGGCGATGATAGTGTTGAAATATATATGGATGAATTCACCCCATATGGGGACTCTTTTGAAGAAGGGTCGAAAAACTTAGATAAAGTACTCAAAATATGTAAACAAACACATGTTTCTCTAAGTAAACTAAATGTTATATGATGATGGAAGGAGTAGTTCTGGGACACTTGATTTCAGCTACTGGAATTTGAGTTGATCCTGTTAAGGTAGAGGTAATATTACATTTTCCTGTACCCAAGACACTGACACATGTACGTAGTTTTATTGGCTATGTTGGTTATTACATACGTTTTGTAGAATTGTTTTTCTAAAATACCATTCCCACTTTTTTAGCTGTTGACTAAAGATGCATAGTTTGTATGGACAACTGAATGTGAAGCAACCTTTATGAAAATCAAGGAAGTAGTCTGCGAAGCTTCGATATTACGTGGTCTTGACTCGAAGCTCCCATTGCATATCCATACTGATGCCTCTCATATAGTAGTTGGGGCATTTTTGGGATAACAGGAGGACAAAAGGCCGTATGTAATTTATTATGCCAGCAAGAATTTGACTCCTGCTGAATTGAACTATGCGGTAACTGAAAAAGAGTTTATGGCTATTATTTAAGCTATTAATAAATTTCGGCATTAGATTACAGGATATCCCACTTTTGTGCACACTGATCACGCATCGATAAGATATTTAATGAATAAACCTATAACCCCTGGTCGTATTACAAGATGGTTATTGTTACTTCAAGAATTTGATATCACTATTATAGATAAACCAAGGAAAAATAATGTAGTTGTTGATTTCTTGGTTAGGTTGGACACTAGTGACGAAGGTACACCTATAGAAGATAATTTTCCAGATGAACATCTTTTTGTAATTTCTACTCATACTCCGTGGTATGGAGATATTGCTAACTATATTGATACAGGGAAGGTACCTCAACATTTTCCATACAGGGAACAATGAAATATTATCCATCATAATGCTCGTTATTCATGGATAGCTGGATATCCTTTTCATACATGAATCAACGAAAAAATATGGCACTGCATAGGATAATATGACATCTATGATGTCTTGAAAGTTGCTCATGATGGTCCTTGTGGATTACATTTTGCAGATAAACAGACTGGTCATAAGGTGTTGTAGATGGGGTACTATTGGCCCTCCATATTTCAGGATGCAAGGAATTATGTTTGAGGTGCAATAGTTTCCAACGGATGGGTAAGCCTGGTCGATCAGTTGAAATGCCATTATAGCCTTAAGTAGTCCTTGAGCCCTTTGAAAAATGGGCTATTGATTTCGTTGGTTTGTTCAATCTATCTTCAAATTAGAAAGTTCACATTTTGGTCTGCACAGATTATGTAACAAACTAGGCAGAGGCCAAGGCTGTTGTGAAAGCGACAAAACAGGTTGTCTCAGACTTCTTATTCGAAGATATTTTTGCTCCGTACGGTGCTCCTAGGGAGATAGTTTCAGAAGGGGGAGCACAATTTACATCACATATGATATCAAGGCTTATGAAAAAGTACGGAATTAAGCATAGGGTGACATCTCCATATCATCCTCAGGTGAATGGTTAGGTGGAGAGCACGAACAAGGTACTAGAAAACATCCTCACAAAGACTATAACAAAACATCGTCAAGATTGGGCTGAAAAGCTTCATGAAGCTCTCTGGGAATATAGAACAACATGGCAGAATACAACATGATTTTCACCATATGAGATTATGGGAAATCCCAGTTGTTTTCGATGGAATTTTATATTAACACACTCATAATAAATCTTGAAGTAGGACTAGATCTTACAGAAGCCCAGAAACACCGAGTGGAATAGTTGAATGAGCTGGATGAAATTCGTTTAATCGTTGTCTAGAAAATTGCTGCAATTCAACAACAATGAAAAAAGGGCACAATAAATTTATTAAGAAAAATGTGTTTCAAATAGGGGATTGGGCACTACTCTATGATTCCTGTTTTAAGGACTTTAAAAGAAATCTCTGCTCTCGTTGGATGGGACCATACGAAGTTGATGCAGTGTTTGATAATGGAACTGTCAGACTTGTCACAATTGATGAGACACATACTTCATTATAAATGGACATCATCTCATATTGTATCACCACCCAACTTCTAAAGATGCCTTCATCAAACATATCTTTGATAAATCTAGTTTGAAAGTTGTCAGTGCAGAGAATTCCTCCTTTGTATCCCTTGATTAAAAAAATAATATATATATATATATATAAATATAAATATATAAATATATATATATATATATATATATATATATATATATATATATATATATATATATATATATATATATATATATATAATAAAATAATGTTACTACTTTATTGTTTTGTTTGCAGGTACTCCACTGGTGCTCATATTCTGCGGAGGCTAATTTCATCTAAGTACCCCGGTGCTGTTACTACCTAGGAATACTACCTCAGTAGTTGTGCAAACCAACCCTTTTACATATTTGTTTGAGTCATGAGAATTCTTGCTGACAGTTGAAATCTAAAAGTGGCGAGCTACTACATCTCGCCTCCCATGTGGGTCCATATCTTTGGAAGATCACCAGGAGGGGATAAGAGGGATTAGGAAGGATGCTACTAGAGAGATAACTGATTATATGACTCAAATAGAGAAGTATACACATAAGCAAGAGAAACAAAAAAATAATATTAAGGAGTTGGAAGATCATATACAACTATTAAAGGATGACAAGGACCAGATGCTTACCTTGGCGCAACAAGCAATGGCATGTTGACCTCCTGCTAAATTTTATGGTCTGTTCCTACACAAACAATATTTATTTTTCTATCTGGAGAGTATTCACCAAGAAATCAGTCATGAAATAAGTGACCCCATTCAGTTTTGAAGGATTTTAAGAGGCCATCAAATTCTGAATCAAAATTTGATGTGTGAGTTGTACATGCATGATTATCTCTTGAAGGATGATCAATCCTTCAACCCAGTGCCTTATGTAGGAGACATATAAGTGAGGGATTTTACTTCTTTTACTATCAATTAGGTGAAATGGAAGAAATCTTTTGATACTTTCGAAGAAAATCAAGCAAGTTGACCAGTCATGATTAGGATGGAACACTTTTAGGGTGTCAACATTTTCATCAAACAAAATTCCTTTTTGAAGCTTGAGGGACAAGCAGGGAATATGCTGACAATGCAGAAATGGTGTAAAAAATTATGTACAAAGAAAATATTTACTTTTAAATATGAAGCCCGGGATGGCTATCAGGAAAGGTGGATTGTATAATCATCAAGAAACAGGGTCTGAGAACCTTTTGGGGCTCCTAACTTTTTTCGAGCCCTAGAAAGAGCACCACGGTATATTGCACTCATACGACAACGTTAGACCCAATGGATGTGGTTGAGATTCTGATTTCATCTTATTTGGTTACCAGCTGAGGAATACATGCCGACCTATGTGGTTGATTATGACTGGTGGAAGGAAGTTTCCAAGGCATGGGGATTCAAGCTTCCTGGGACAAACATGGCTAAGGGGTACAATCTTGTATAGCTCCATGCCAATCACAGTAGTTCAAACCTAGACCTATGTAGGCGATGGGATGTATGAGGACATGCAATAAGGCTAGTTGGGGGGATATTTGGTCGCTATAATTTCCTCCTCTTTACCTACCTTTTTACCCTTTCTTGCATACCTTTCACCTCCTTGATCAATTTATGTTATAAACTGCAAAGGTATATCCAAACTGTCATGTCTTTGTGAATATTGATTAATGAAGCATAGTAAAAGAGAATTGTTACATTAGCGACTTGCTAATCTGAGTTTTGATGCAAGTTTGATGGGAGCTGACTAGGTTGTGGTTCGAATGCCTAAACATCACAAGTTGGCATCGCTATTTTGAGTTTTTAGCTGTACAACAACAATCCTTTAATATCATGTATATGCTATCTTTGTAACTTGTTGGATCACTGTACAATGGTAGATTGGAAACTACCGTAGTATTAGGGGGTGTCATTTATTTACTGCAATGTATAAGTAATTACTTAGATCTGAAATATGGGGGTTAGCATACGAAAGATTCTGAGTCTGTAACAATAACCCTTTATTTTACTTTTGTTACAATTAATGCAATTTCTGATTTCCTGATCTTTCTTTGAGTTCGTGAATTTTCCACAACCCTGATCAGGGAGTTGGGCCCACTCTCTTGACCAGGTGTTGTTGGAATAGTGTGTGTTTAGTTCTCTTTTTCATTGTGTTGCATATTTATTTTATCGTTGTAATGGTTTAAGTGTGATTGTTGTGAATCTTGATTGTTGTTACTTTAGCTACTGTTACAGCCAATATTGTTGTTACTCTTATTGCCGTTATAGTTGATTGTTATTACACATGGTTTTTTTTTATTAATGATCAACACAGAGTTGTGTAATTGTTGCCTACATATATATTGCATGTTAGCCTTGCAATAACCAGATGAATCTCGGATTGAATTTAATATGGAAAAAGGGTGAATCATATCATTCATATCTTAACACCAACACATAGGACACCATCAATCCATCATACATGGGTCCATCTGCAACACACCTTGTTTTTGTCCTCTTGCCTTCCAATCTGATGTGCCTGCTGTGTTGGGTATGTGTTATATTCTTTCCACGACTAAGCACGCGCAAGGGGGTATATCGCCCCCCCTATCAAGGCCCGGGGCAATGCCCCGACGAAAATTTTTGGTCCTTAATTTCTGGTGGGTAGTCCGTGTCCATGGTTTTGCACATGGTTTTGGGGTACGATGGTTTTTAGCCCCTGGTATTTTTGTAGATCCGGTCAAGGGAACTATGGTTATGTTCCAATTTAGGGTTAATGGATTGGGGTTTATGTATGCTTTGACATGTATATATATGTGTTGTAACACTAAAAGGAAAATAATGAAAAATCAAGCTGGTCGTCCCGATTTGGGATCCAGGGGAAAATATCTGTGTTTATCTGTTTTATGTTTTATGCTTTCGCTATTATTTATTTTCTGTTATAAGATTTGTGTGTAGATAATTTCTGTTCAGGGTTAAAACCTACATTTGGTATCAGAGCTGTTTCGGCTTCAAGGGGACGCATTTGCTGCTGAGGGTTTTTTGCTCGAGCCTGAGGTAGACCCTGTTCAGTGGGAGATCTGTGGGATCGATTCTTGCGGTGAAAGAAGATGGCTAGCAGTGGGAAGATAGAGATTGAGAAATTTAATGGTCAGAGTTTTGAGTTGTGGAAGCTCAAGATGGAGGATCTGCTAGTGGATAAAGATCAGTGGATCGCAGTAGATCCAGGTACTAAACCAACGACAATGTCAGATGAAGATTGGAAGAGGCTGGATCAGAAGGCAAAGAGCACAATACGATTGTGTGTCTTAGATTCAGTATTTTTAAATGTATATGGGGAAGCTATGGCGAAGACCTTGTGGGACAAGCTAGGGAATTTGTACCAATCTAAGTCTCTAGTGAATAAATTGTTCCTGAGGAAAAAGCTGTATAACCTGAGGATGAAGGATGCAGACTCGGTGACAGAGCATCTGAATGCCTTCAATACTGTGGTAAGTCAGCTGTCATCTGTTGATATTAAAATATCAGATGAAGATAAGTGGATCATTTTGTTGTGTTCTCTACCAAACTTGTGGGACAGTCTGGTTATTGCAATAGGTAGCAATACAACTACCTTGAATTTTGATGACATTGTCTCAGCCTTGCTGTCGGAGGAAATGAGATGGAGAAATATGGAGGGTTAGAATGGAGATGCCTTATCTGTACGAGGAAGGTCCCAAAATAGAAACAATAATAAGGTTTCGAGTGGGAGATATAAATCTAGAGGGAGATATAAATCTCCTGGAAATTTTGTAAAGGTGTGCTGGAAATGCGAAAAGGAAGTGCACTACAAAAAGGACTGCAGATCTAAAGTTCCTGAGAAAGGAAAGGGATTTGATGATGCTCCTTCTGTAGAGGTAAAAACCACCTCGGATGAAGGTGGGGATGTGTATTTGGCTTCTTCTTCAAATACACATGTAGATCATGAGTGATGGTTGATTGACTCAGGTGCATCCTTTCACTTCACTCCCCATAGGGAGTGGTTCTGTGAGTATGAGAAATATGATGGTGGCGATGTATTTCTAGGGGATGATAGGAAGGCTAGAATCGCCGGACGTGGAAAGGTCAAGCTGAAGCTGCAAGGTGGAAGGATTAGAACACTTCCTGGTGTTATACATATTCCTGCATTGGCTAGAAATCTGATTTCTTTAAGCAAGATGGATGATGTAGGTGTAAAAACAATATTCGAGAAAGATGTCTGCAAGATGGTTCAGGGAGCACTGGTATTAATGCGGGGAGTTCAGACTAGAACTCTGTACAAGCTACAAGGTAGCACTATTATTGATGGGTGTAATAGTTCTATGGTTCCTAAAAGTGGAGCAGAAAGCCTAGATGTCTCTGGAGAAAAGACCATGTTATGGCATCAAAGGCTTGGACATATTGGAGAGAAGGGCCTTTGGATACTGCATCGAAATGGTATGGTAGAAGGTATGTCTAATTTCTCTCTGGATTTCAATTTCTGTGAAAATTGTGTATATGGGAAGCAGAATCGGGTGAGTTTTCCTTCTGGTGCTAAGAGGGCGAACAAGATATTAGAACTTGTGGACAGTGATGTGTTTGAACCTGTGTCAGTTCCATCACTGGGAAAGTCTGTGTACTATGTTTCATTCATAGATGAATTCTCAAGGAATACATAGATATATTTCTTGAGGAAGAAATCTGAAGTCTTTGATAGATTTAAAGAATTTAAGGCTCTGGTGGAAAACCAGACAGAGAAGAAGATAAAGGCGCTGAGGACAGATAATGGTGGGGAGTTCTGCAAGAAGGAATTTGAAGAGTTCTGTAAGAAGTGTGGTATAGCATGGAAGAAGAATACTCCATACACACCTCAACAAAACAGAGTTGCAGAAAGAATGAACAGAACACTGATGGAAAAGGCAAGAAGCATGCTCAGTGGTACTAGGTTAGAACAAGAATTCTGGGCAGAGGCAGTGGAAACTGCATGCTATCTGGTTAACAAATCACCTTCATCAGTGTTGGAGGAAAAGACTCCACATGAGGTATGGACTGGTAAGAAACCCTCTCTTTCACATCTAAGGGTATTTGGATGTGATGGATATGTACATGTTCCAAAGGAGAAAAGGACCAAGTTGGATAATAAATCTGAAAGGTGCATCTTTATTGGGTATAAGGATGGTTTAAAGGGTTACAAGCTTTGGAACCCAGAAATAAGGAAGGTTGTGTACAGCCGAGATGTGGTATTTAGAGAAGTGAAAGATGTTGTTAAACATTAAGTCCTACCAAAGGAACCTCAGAAGATAGAGTTTGAGCTAAAGGAGGATGAATCAGACTCTACAACAGAAGAAGACTCAGAAGATGAAGAGCCACAAACTCCAGCTTTGAGAAGATCAGTTCGGGAAAGAAGGCAACCAGAAAGGTATAGTCCATTTGCTTTCTGTTCAGGTTTTGCCTTAACTATAACTGATGATGAACCCAGAACTGTCAGGGAGGCAGTAGATTCAGAGGATGGAAAACTCTGGAAGGAGGCCATGGTTGATGAAATGGAATCCTTGCACAAAAACGATGCATGGGATCTGGTGGAGTTGCCGGCTGGAAGGAAGCCCATTGGGAGCAAATGGGTGTTTAAGAAGAAGATGAATGTAGAAGGCAAGGTAGAGAAATACAAAGCTCAGTTGGTCGCGAAAGGTTATTCCCAGGTGCCGGGAATTGATTTTGGTGATATTTTTTCTCCTGTTGCCAAAGTCACTTCTATTAGATTACCTTTATCTATTGCTGCTGCATTTGATTTTGAGATAGAACAGATGGATGTGAAGACAACATTTCTTCACGGGGATCTAGAAGAGGAGATCTACATGAAGCAACCTGAAGGTTTTATGGTGAAGGGTAAGAAAGAACTGGTATGCAAGTTGAAGAAGTCTCTGTATGGGTTAAAACAGTCACCAAGGATGTGGTATCAGAAATTTGATACCTATATATGGGGACTTGGCTTCACCAGAAGCAAGGAGGATCACTGTGTTTATTTTAAATTAATTGGTGACCGTGTTATTTATTTTTTCTTGTATGTGGATGATATGTTGTTGATTGGAAATGACAAAGAAATTATCCAAGATTTGAAGACCCAACTATTCTCCAAATTCGACATGAAGGATCTTGGTGCTGTAAACTATATTTTGGGCATGGAAATTAAGAGAGATCGGGCAAAGAGGAAGCTCTGGTTAAACCAGAGGAAGTATGTCGAGACTATATTGCAGAGGTTCAATATGCAGGATAGTAAACCGGTGAGTGTTCCTATTCCTGTAGGTGCAAAGCTGTTTGTTGAACAGTGTCCCAAGACACAAGAAGAAGAGGAGGATATGTCCCGTGTTCCATATGCAAGTGCAGTGGGTAGCCTGATGTATGCAATGGTCTGTACTAGACCAGACATTGCACATGCAGTGGGAGTATTGAGAAGGTTTATGTCAAACCCAGGGAAGGAGCATTGGACAGCAGTGAAGCGGGTTTTCAGATATTTACGTGGCACTAGTGATTATGTCTTGTGCTACCAGGGAAGACCAGGATTGGAAAGAATGTTGGACATTCATGGCTTTGTTGATGCAGACTGAGCTGGAGATCTGGACCAAAGAAGATCTACAAGTGGGTATGTGTTTAGCCTATTTGGAGGCGCAGTCAGTTGGATGAGTAAAAGACAGTCTGTAGTGGCTCTTTCAACTACAGAGGTAGAATACATAGTAGCCACTCATGCAAGCAAGGAAGCAATTTGGTTGCAGAGATTGTGTTCAAGTATGGGGTTGGTACAACAAGCTATAAGGATAGACTGTGATAGCCAAAGTGCAATTTTCTTGGCTAAGAACCCTGCTTATCATTAAAAGACAAAGCACATTGATGTTCAATATCACTTTGTTAGAGATATGGTTGAGGCTAAAAGGGTGTTGCTGGTAAAGGTGGACACTTTGAAGAATGTTGTAGATGCATTGACGAAGTCTGTGAGCACTCAAAAGTTCTCTTGGTGTAGAGAAACAATGGGTGTTGAAGAATTGGGCCAATGACTAAGCTCCCTTGTGGCCCCCTGCGGAAAGAAAACAATAAGTGGGAGAATGTTGGGTATGTGTTATATTCTTTCCATGACTAAGCACATGGTAGCCCCCCTTGTTGGGGTCCGGGGCAGCGCCCCGATGAAAATTTTTGGTCCTTAATTTCCGGTGGGTAGTCTGCGTCCATGGTTTTGTGCATGGTTTTGCACATGGTTTTGGGGTACGATGGTTTTCAGCCCCTGGTATTTTTGTAGATCCAGTCAAGGGAACTATGGTTATGTTCTAATCCAAGGTTAATGGATTGGGGTTTATGTATGCTTTGGCATGTATATATATGTGTTGTAACACTAAAAGGAAAATAATGAAAAATCAAGCTGGTCGTCCCGATTTAGGATCCAGGGGAAAATCTCTGTGTTTATCTATTTTATGTTTTATGCTTTCACTATTGTTTATTTTATGTTATAAGATTCGTGTGTAGATAATTTCTGTTCAGGGTTAAAACCTACA